>JABUQX010079284.1:0-5000 GCA_015478945.1 Trachelipus rathkii | reverse complement strand
TATATGTAACATATATATATAACTTATATATGTATGTATATATATAACAATAATAATAGCAATAATAATATATATAATATATGCTGTTCTCTGTAACTTCTTATAATATATATATATATATATATATATATATATATATGTATAATAACAACATATATATATATATATATATATATATATATATATATATAACATTTCTTATAATACAGAAATAAATATAACTATATATAATATAATATAACATATATATATATATATATATATATATGTATATAACTATAATAACATATATATAACATAATAATAACCAATATATAATATATATATATGCTTTCAATAATATATATATATATGTATATATATATATATATATATATATATATATATATATATAATATATATATAATATACTATTTATATATATATATATATATATATATATATATATATACCATATATATATATATATATAACTACTCTATATCTTATATATATATATATATATATATATAAATGGAAAAAGAAGAAAAGAGAAGATCTAGGATAAAGGGTAAAGAAGACGGATGAAAACTTCAACAGGACTATTAAAGAGAGTTCTAGAAGGTTTTTTGTTCTGTCAGAGTGTCAGAGTAAAGAAAATGTGACGCATTTGTTGAGACCAGATTGTTGTTTGGAAGCAGCTACCAAAATTTATCAAAATCTACTTAAAATATTTAAAATTTTATTCGATAAAAAAATTTAAATTAAGATTAGAATATAAAACAATAAAAATTAATTATTTTAACGAACTCAAAAGAGGAGCAACAAATTTTTTAATTCAGTTCTTTTGGAAATTTTAATGATATTAAATAGACAAATAAAGCGGTATACTAAATAATTTATTTGAGGAGCGGCAAAACTATCGTATCAATTCTTTTTGACATAAATGAATAAAAAATGAATAAAAATATAATTTTATACTTGAAAATAAAGAAGCTGCTTTGAATAATTTCAGGTCTAAAAGTGGAGGTTTCAACGCAGTTGGTCAATATGAAGATTATCTTCGCATGGCTCTTGAAGCTGAAGACCTGCTTCTGCCATTTTACTGCTTCCCGTGAACGGTCGCAGGAGTAGTAAAAATGCATCTGCGATTGACACCACCTTGCATTCCATGCATAGGATCAGTGTTTGATGATAATATATATATATATATATATATATATATATACTCTTATATATATATATATATATATATATATATATATATATATATATATATATATATATATATATATATATATATATACTATATTTATATATTAGGAGATTTGAATGCAGGAGTGGGAAGAGAGGATATGGGGAGAATTATAGTAGGGGAGAAGAATGTTAATGGAGAAAGTCTGTTAGGTTATGTGTTGATAGAAGATTGATGGTTGGAAATACGTGGTTCAAAAAAAAAAGAGAAAATCATAAGTATACATGGAAGAGTGAGATAACGGGGAGGGGCGTTACTGGATTATGTGTGTATAAATAGATAGGATGAGGCAGATTACTGGATGTAAATGTATTCAGAGAGAGCAGGTAGGGTTATCCTGATCACTATTTGGTGAAGTTTGCTAGGTTAAGGAGTAGGGGGTAGCAGTTAGAGAAAGAAGAGAGAAACAGAGGAAAATAGAAGTCATTAAGGTGGAAAAATTAGATGAGACGTTGTGTAGGAGCGAGGAGGTATGGAGGATAGGTGGAGGGACGTGAGAGGGACGGAAATTAGGGATGTGGAGGAGTGGAAGAGATTTAAAGGGACAATTTGTGAAGAAGCCAGAAGGATATGCAGAGTTAAAAAGGTGGGAGCCAAGTAGAAGGAAAGGAAGTGAATGTTGGAATGAGGGTGAAAGATTTGGTGAAAAAGAAAAAAAGGAGTCTATGTGAAATGGTTGGGGGATAGGAGAAGGAAAAGCTGGGAGGAATATAGAAGGGGCAGAGTGGAAGCAAAGAGGGCGGTGGAGGGGGCGAAGAGAAGCAAATAATGAAAGATGGTGTAGAAAAGTGACTGAGAAAATTTTGAAACAGGAAGCAAAATATTCACAAAAAGAAGTAAATAAGAAGAAAAGAGGGAGGGGTTAGGGAGAGGGGTTAAGGGAGGGATGGGGAATGGATGGGAGGGGAAGATGGAGTGAGGGGATATGTAGGGGAAATTTTTAGAGGATTATTGAATTGGGTGGAAGAGATGAGGAGGTTCAAGAGGTGAGGTTGGGGGGTGAAGAGGGACGGGAAGGAGATATGGAAAAATTCAAAAGGAAGATGTTTCGAATTATACAAGGAAAAAAAAGGAAGTCACAGGTCTAGATGGTGTGAGTATGGAAATGTTTACAGATGGGAGGCAGGGGGGTGGAGGAATGGCTGGCACAGGTTGCCTAATTTATGTTGGAGGAGAGGTTCCCACAGGATTGGGAGGATGGTTGTTTTGTTCCCCTGTATCAAGGGAAAGGGGATAGGATGGAGTGTAGTAATTATAGAGGTATTTGTCTTTTCCCAGGAGTGTAGTAAGGAAGGTGTATGGGAGAATACTAATTGAGGGTGGGAGATTTAACGGAAGAGAGAATGGGGGAAGAACAAGGAGGATTTAGGGTTGGAAGGGGGTGTGTGGATCAGGTTTCATAATGAAGATGCTTGTGGAGAAAAATATATGGAAGGAAGGTGTATGGGTGTTTTTTAGATCTGGGTGCTGGAAGAGTGAAGAAGGGTGAATTATGGAGGGTGCTGGAAGAATATGGAGTGGGGGTAAATTAGGTAAAAGGTATTAGGGCCTTTTATAGAAATAGCAGAATGTGTGTTAGAGTATTAGGAGGGGAGAGTGAGATGTTTAGAGTGGAGAGAGGGTTGAGACAAGGATGTGTAATGTCACCGTGGCTTTTCAATTTATTTATGGAGAGTGTCTGCAGAGGAATGATGAGGAGGGGAGAGGGGTGGAATTGATGGATAGGGGTGATAGGTGGGAAGTGAACATGGTACTATTTGCGGATGATACTACATTGGTGGCAAAGGATTCAGAAGGGTTGTAGTATTTGGTGAAAGGAGTTTGAGAGTGTGTGGACAAAAGGGTCTTAAGATAATCAGGTAAGAGTAAAGTGTTAGTGTTTGAGGAGGAGGAAACTTGATGAGAGAGATGGTTAGAGATTAAGTGTAGGAGATTTTGCCAGTACTGGAAAAGTAAGGGTTTTCGAGTATTTAGGGATGGATTTGGGTAAGGAAGGAGGATGAAAGGAGAGATAGATCATAGAGTAGGAGAAGGAATAAGAGCATTGAGTGGTCTTAGGGAATTATGGAAAAGGGGATTTATCACATAAACTCAGATAAGTATGTTTGAAAAAAATTTGTGTTCCAACGGTACTATATGGGTGTGAAACATAGGGTTGAATGCTAGGTCCAATAGATAATTGGAAGTGTTTGAGATGAAAAGGGCTGAGGAAGCGGTTTTGTGGGGTTAGTAAAAGAGAGGGGATTAGGAATAAGGGTAATAAAGAGAGATGTGATTGGAAGAATGGTTTGGTGAGAAAGAGCGGAGTAGGGAATATTAAGATGGTTTGGACATCTGGAGAATGGGGAGCAGGGTGGTTAAGGAGAGTTTGGGAGGCCGGAGGATAGGAAGGAGGAGAGGAAGGGGAAGTCAAGAAGAAGAAGATGGATGGATGGAATAAAGGAAATGTTGGAGGAGAGAGGAATGAGGGGGGAAGAAGGTAGGGTGTTAGCGAGAGATAGAATGGAATGGAGGAGGTGGGTGAGGGCGAGATGAAGAAAAATATGGGAAGCTGCATGTACCACTACCCCGCTTATGCAGGAATAAGTGCTAGTAAAATAATAATAATATAAAATAATACATATATATATATATATATATATATATATATATATATATATATATATATATATATATATATATATATATATATATATATATATATATATATATATATATATATATATATATATATATATATATATATATATATATATATATATATATACTCTTATATACATACTGCTATATATATATATATATATATATATACACTATACTTCTTATATGTATAGCAATAACCAACCAACCTTAACTACTATATGCTGCTGCTCATATATATATACTCTCTTTGTGCTATATCTTTATATATATATATATATATATATATATATATATATATGGACAACAAGTAAACTGTGGTTCTCAAAATAATTTAGTATTGGAAAGGTTGGTAATAATTTTTATTTTAGGTAAAGAAAAATTAAAAATTTGATTTGCTATAAAGGGCTTTTTTTTTCAGCTACAAATTGATTAATTTTCCAATTCATTTTATTTAATTTTTTTAGTTTATTATATATATATATATATATATATATATATATATATATATATATATATATATATATATATATATATATATATATATAACTCTTACTACTTCTATACTATATATATATATATATATATATATATATATATATATATATATATATATATATATATATATATATATATATAGATGGTCAGATTTTTATGCTACAGTATGTAGCTAGAGAACGGCAGTTCCACACAGTAAAACAAATTATATATTTGGAATCGGCCGAAAATTCTAAGGATGGGATTTACTTTTTTTTTTTTTTTTTTTTTTTTAAGTAAATTTTTTTAACTAAAGGAATACCTAGGGTAAAACCGCAAAGATGGCAGGAGTCGGGGTCTCTCGGCCTCCCGGTGGACATCTGGTAGGACTAGTTCCCCCCTCCGGGGAAGGTCTGGAACCCCCGCTCTTTGGTCTTTGGGTGTCGCGGGGTTCCTCCGACCATCCCCTCCGAGGTATGAAACATCCCCCTCTGTCCCCAAATCGCTCGAGCCCCTAAAAAAAACTTAAAATTTTCCAAAAAAAAAAAAAAAAAATTATTTCACCAATGTAGGAGCTCGAGCCGACGGGGACAGAGGGGGACGTTTCATACCCCGGAGAGATGGAATCCTATAACAAATTACCTTCAAT
>JABUQX010079283.1:20000-29867 GCA_015478945.1 Trachelipus rathkii | reverse complement strand
GCCACAATGATCTGTTCCCACTACACTTATGACTCACATACTTCATCTCAATCGATAATTACTTTACAATGATTTTTTATTTTCTCTTTCATTTACCCCTTTCTGTCGCTACACCACACCACTCTCTAAGTACGTTCATTCCTCTCTTTATCATTTCTCAACCACCTAGCATACCCCTAAGGATGTGTCCAGGGGGGCTGAACACATTGAGACTTGGATTTTTACTTAGCACCTATGACTTCCTTTTTCAGACCATATCTCTTTGGCTACATACACACCATAATATGACACAGGCCAGGTACATCATCACTGCATGTCTATCATAACCCTCATGTAAGACTACCAACCTTCTGATAGCACATCTCACCAACAACTAGTGAAACTTCCCTTTGCATTCAACCATGATTCTTGAAGTAAGATATGGCAACCATTCCATATAGACCCACAAACTTCCTGTACCATCACAACCTTTCTACCTTATCTACACTCGGGCATCGTCACGGTTGCGCGGACTTTCGCCAATAATTCAATCCAAACAAATGATCACCTTACAATATTATCTTAAAATACTATCATGACTCGTCACATCCTTCTCAATCTATATGCCCTCTGACATGTACTCCAGCCAGCGACCCTTAACTAACTCTCAACATTATAATCGCGTGAGAAGCCCGAGTGAGTCCAAATATATTATATATATATCAATATTATATATATATATTATTGTACTGCTATATATAAATAAACCGGCATATCCAACTATTCCATAAAACAAAAGTAATTTAATATAATATACCAAATATTATAGAAAATTCATAAGAAGATAAAAAAATAATAACTAATTATTAAACAGTTTAATAATAATAATAATAATAATAATAATTAATAATAATTATAAATAATAATAAAATAATAATAATAATAAATAATTAATAATAATAATAATAATAATTAATTAACTAATAATAGATTAGAATGATGAGGATAATGACAGAGTGTTTTTATCCTATAATTAATTAATTAATTAACTAAAAGAAATAATAATAATTTCTTAATAATTAATTTAATAATTGAATAATAATAAATAATAATAATAATCTCAAATAATAACTGAATAATAATAATAATAATAAATCTTTTAACAATAAATTAATAATGAACTAATACATTAATATCACACAATGTACGCTATCAATACTCAATCAATTACAACCATTATAATATCATCGAATCTCACCTATCATATATAAGTCCATACAATACATCCACCTAAAATTAATTCTCACATAATCAACTTTGAGACTAATCAATACATAAATACATAAATAATAACTCATAATAAATACAAATAACTAATAATAGTACCAACAATTAAATTTAACCATCAAGTCATAAACCCAACTTGAATGCCCCGATATTCAAAAATAAATAACACCTAATTCGACACACAGACTTATAATATTTCTTGGTTCTCTTGCTCTTTTATGTTTAACCTAAAAAAGAATATACAATACATTACAAATTTAAAAATCCTCCATACAACTTTCTTGCTAAAAATTATTCAACACTATATATAAATCCATTTAACGTACGTCACATATATATCATACTGAGCTGAGGCACGCACTGAATTCACAAATAACTATATTAGTGACATTATACTACGTTACCTTACAACCTAACCTATTCACTGGTGATTAATATAACCCTCAATAAATAGAGATATATATATAATGGATATACTTATTAGTGTAATGCATACGCGCATATCAATTAACTTGTAATTCATTGCTGCATTATATATATAATATATATATTATTATAATTTCATAATTTACAGAATACATATATACCTCCCGCTACCATAAGCTACAGGTAGCGCCCTCACAAATGCCCTTTGATATATAATATATATCTCAGTTATTAATTCATTTCTCATAATACTATTTCTCAATTACGTACTATATATATAGATAATATATAGTGATTACTACCACCTAATGGTGAAATAAAAGTAATTATTATCTATTATATAAATATACTTATATATATAGTCCAACACACATATATACAAATAATATTATATATATAGTATCCAAATATATATAAGCATATCACTATCACCTATATGTCATATATAATATTTATATATACTACTATATATATATATATTATAAAATATATAATATATGATATATATACTATATATATATATATATATATATATATATATACTGTTCTACTATAATTTTATAGTACTACAAAATTATACTATCATAGTAAATATTATATTATACTAATTAATATATAATATATATATTTTATACTATATATTATTTACTACTAATATATATATATATATAATATAATAAATACACTACTTAATATATATAACCTATATAATATATATATTATATTCACATATATATATATAAATACATTTATATTACTTTAGTTATATATATATATATATTATATATATATATATATATATTATAATACATATAAATAATATATATATTAGTAATATAATATATATTATTACCTAAATATATGCATTTATATATGTATGAGAAATATATATATTTAATTTAGTACAGAGTAGATGCTATAACATTATATGTTATACCTATGCACAATTATGACTACTTTATCTATCTAGCTTAACTTTAATATATACTACTATATAAATACCTATATACTAATTCTATAGATAAGTCTGGGTTAGTTACTAGAATACCTATGAATACCCTTATATATTATAGTGTGCGTTAGTGTGTAATATTATGTGATGGTGGTAATACCAATACTAGGTATTAAAGGTGGTATTATATTATTAATTATATAAACTAAATATACCTATATATATATTATATAATACGCTATAACCCTATAAATTATATATTCATTGTACAAATAGGTTACTAGTACTATATTAAAGCACTACTACCATATATATAATATATTAATATAAAATAGTAATATAATACTCGACATCAGTGGATAGGTAGGTGGGTTACATATATATAGTATATATAAATTAAGGGCTATGTGAGTGTGAGTTAGTTATATTAAATATAGTATATTATATACTATATTTATGCGCGTGGAGGATGTAGTGGATCAGAAGGCCCGACTCCTCTAATGGTCTGTATAGATAGTGGCTGCGCTTGCTTAGCACGAGTTATTCATTTTTTGAAATTGACTATCGTTTTACATAGTTTCACTCGTGTAATGTTACGTATATAAACAATTCTTTTAATCTTTTTTTGCGAAACACCTTTGGTGTCTAAATAATGAAGAATAATAACTTCCATATAGAGGATCACTATTAATTATCAATACCTTAGTGCCAGTAATATAATATATATATATATATAATATAACGCTCAAATATATATATACCTTAATATATATATATATAATTAATATATAATATACTATTATATACCTATAATATATTTACTATAGTACTTATATAGTCATATAGTATGAGATTATGCCAAATATTGAGAACAAAATTAAGTGCCGGGGAAATTAAAAATAATCCGCACATGAAAAAGGAGTTACACCTCCTTTTTATTAAAATAGCTACTTTACAACTTATAGAAACGCCAGTCTACTTATGATGACTCTAAATCGAAAAGCGGGGAGATTGGATGCCATCTTGTTCTGTGTGTTTCCTGGTATTTGTCGGTTTGCACAAAATTTGTCATGTGTTCAAGTTAACCGCGGTTACTAAAATATTTTTATAAAGGACATATTTGATTTGATAAAAAAATTAATATACATAAATAATTTTCTCCGTAAACAAATTAAATATTGTTTATAAAAATAAGTAAAAATAAAGAAATAAAGTTTTATCATGGTGAGAGGTGTAAATTCAAGATATAATTGGAAGAAAATAAAATAAGTTGTTTTAATAAATTAAGTTAATTAACTAAATGAATTACAAGAACTATTCATATATATAATATATAGATATATTATATATTTTAATAGTACTTAATTAACTACATATACCCACTACTTATAATATATTATATATACCATATATATTAATCTATATTATAATCAATAATAATACTATATATTAATATATAATATCATAATATTTAATTAAATTAATATACTATATAATTAAAGATATAACGCTAATTAACTACTATGTTAATATATATGATAAGTTTACATTTATTTGATACTGAATTATAATAGAGGAGATTATGCAAAAGTTGAAACAAAAAATTTTTTAATGCTTTAATTCCACCATTTTAAAATTTAACTCTTCTTCATTAATTATTTTCAAAATAATGGGCGCCAGTTCCTACAGGTGCTCAATCCGAAAGTAGATTAAGGAGGGGGTTAAACAGAGGTATAACTTTATGGAAACACTATTTTTTATTAAAATATAAGTGTGATGTTTATATAAATATATTATTTATTTAGTGAGATGAGCGAGTGGAGAGTGTAGATACATGTATATAATAATTTTCCACTGAGTCGAGAGAGAATATGTGTCATATAAAAATGAGAGTAAAATAAACCTTCAGCAAATGATAGCAAGAATAGGAGAAGAAGAACTATTAACTTTCTTAATTAATTATAGTTAACCCAAAGGAATTCAAACTTATTAACGCAGCTATTAATATATATATAGTATTAATATATACACTATATATTATTGATAATATATATATATTACAATATAATATAGTATAACATATAATATAATACGGTACTATTTTTAGTACATAATTAATAAATAATAATATAGTATATATATATATATAGAATACAATCCGTCATTGTTCTCCGAGCGCTGAGGAAAAAATACAATCTCATCATTATATGATAGTGGAGTGTGATGTGTGTGGCGGTGTGACTATATTACTATAAAATATTTATAACTTCATATAGTAAATTATGATTTTCAGAAGTTTTTCTAAATAGAGGGAGTACGGATTCAGAGTTCATTATGCAATGTTGATTATATAATCGTTGGTTATTATGAGTTGATTATGCTAGAGCATAAGAAGAGAATTTGAAACACATTGCATAGAGTTTATATATATTACATATATATACTTTCATATATATATAATACTATATAAATATATTTATAAGTTTCGTGGCCCTATATGTTAATATATATAGTATATATATATATTAATATATTAGGGGCGTATATTGTGGATATATAAAATAATATATATATATCATTACTAGGGGAATACTACAAACTAGGTTGATAATTTTATCCACCTTACAATAGTATCCTCTAGGTACACACCGTGTAGAGGTGGAGTGTGGATGTGATGTAGTGGCACGGTAAAGTACCTTACTACCTTTCTCCGGGCCAAATTGAGCCACTGAGACAGAGGAAAAAAAAAAAACCACCTGAGTGTGCAACTGGAGTGAGACAATATTAACTCGATTTCCGCGTTTCACCACTGAGCTATCCCCTTCACACGCCCCAAATCCCGTAACGTATAATATATATTTATGATAATTAATACTGTTATACAACTTCCAAACCAATCAATCACCATCTTCGGCCTTACCGCTCTTGATCATTTTCCACACAATAAATACGTTTAAGCCCGCAGATTTTACCAATCTTCAACTTTCGGTCTATCCCACCATTACATCCTCTTCTTACTTAATAATACACTCATCATACCCCAATAATACCTATTCGCTACTTTGACACCATTCAAACCGCACACATTCACTATAACATCTTCATTATATCATTACTGTTAATAGTGTGCAGATTTTCGAAGTGTTCTTTCCACCTTCCCCTCACATCCATTTCATAGGTTACAAAAGCACCATTCCCTATTCCATTATTCAAGCAGATTCCCCTTATTCTCATCTTAACCCATTTCGCGCTTCCTTCCAGGAAGGCTCCTAATTTCCTTGTATGTCCTCATCATCCTCCTTCCAAACTTGTTTTCTCCTCATTTACCTTGTGTTTTCTCCTACGTATACGGCCTTTTAGTATTTCTTTTTTCCTCCCTTATATAATTTTCCAAGCATCTTTCTTTGGGGATCTATCTATTTTATTATTATTATTATTATTTATTATATTAGTAATCAACTTGGTTAATTGCTATTATTATATAATCTATTATATTAATATTATCTTAATATAATAATATTTAAATTTAGTTCTTCTTGAAAGCCGTATAGTACTATTATTAATTACTAATTATATAGAACTAGGTTTTGAAGGACTATAACTAAAATTAAACTATGTATTAGGTTATTGTTATTATGTTCCCTATTCCTATTATCCAATTAGTTCACAATATTATTATACTCGTTTATTTATTATTATATTAATTAATTCTCAAATTAAAGTCATGAATCTGGTTAAGAGCTAGTTCTTTATTAAATCATATTTATATAATCTCACTGTTTTTTTTTTATGTCAAGTATTAATTATATGAGATCACGGCAATAGTTATCGTTTTAAGAAAATTTTATTTTATATTATAAAATTTAATTATTATTAATTTTATTTAGTGAGATGATTATTTTGTGTATTCATTTTTATATATATATATTTAAATATCTATTATTATTATTTATATATTGTATTTTATTATTACTAATACTAGTAACAATTTCCATTATATTTTTTTATTTTTTAGTATTATATATTATTATAATTGTGTATATCTTAAGGATTATTAAAATTTCTATTCATTTATGACTTATTTATCATTTATTATTATATGATTTTTGAGTAAATATTAGAAAATATATTTTATTTGGATCATATAAATCAGTCCAAGATAATATTATTTATTATCAATTATTGTATAATTGTTTTTATGAAAAAATATTAAATCTCAATATAATTTATACGGTCTGTTATCTAAGACATAAGTATAGACTCTCAGAATTATTGTATTAGGTTATACCGTGTGATTACTATTATTATATTTAATGATGATCTATCTGATAATTATATAGTATATACTGTTTCAACTATTTCCAACGAAAAATAAATGGGCTCATGTGATTAAAACTTTAATATCCTCTATAGTTCATCTCTATACAAGTATTACATACCCCATTATATTAGATTGTGTATTAGCTATTAGAATCTCTACATTATATAAGTATTAACATTAAACGTTCCTTGACTAAGTAATTTTTTTTATTTTGTGAGATAATTATTAATTATTATTATTATTATTTATATAGTTTATGTTTTATATAGATATAAAAATATAATTAATTATAATATATATTCAGTAATATAATGAAAGTGTTACTATTATTATTGTATATATTATTTACTATTAGTATTTAGTTGTAGTTATTTTAATATACAATTAAATTTATTAATTATGATTTTAAATAAATATTTATTAATTATAATGAATCATAGTAATGACAATATATTTATTTATATATCCAACATATATCTAAAATTTAGAATTTTATATAGTGAAAAAATCTAAATCTCAAAAAAAAATAAAGTTAAAATATTTCATTAAACTTTTCTTAAATTTTTAGGCGTTGTCTCTCTTCCTTTTACTAGTGTTAATGAAAGCTACATATCAACTTTAATAAGAATATATATGGAGGAGAGGCAATAAAAATGAATCGTACATGTTAGTATTTATGCATGCTATAGCACTTGAGTTGTAAACAAGTTATTGCAGTCTATATGATATATTAGAGGTAGATAACAACGTATAGGCAAATACTTTCTCACCAAGTTAATCAAATCATAAATACAATAAGAGTAAAGTAAGGTTATTATATAGGATATATATAATTTTTATTTTTTATGAATCTTTTATTATTTCATAATGTAATTTAATAGATAGAAAACTCATTAAAAATTCTTTAATCTTTGTTATTTATCAGTAGATTAATGAATCTATTCAGAAACAAAGGGCCGTGATAATATATATGGCAAAGTGAGAATATACTAAATAAGTTATAATAAGACTTATTACTTATTGGCTTCAAAAATGATATATTTGGATAATTAATAGGAATTATATGGAAAATATCATTGAGCATTGAGACTAAGATATATATTAATTCCAATTAATTAATTATCGATAATGAAATAATTTTATGAGATCAATAATAATAATTAATAATAATGATATTTACAATTACAGTATAATATTCTATAAATAACTACTTCTGAGAATAATAATTAGTAATAATGAATAAAATAATAATAATGACAATATGAGGAATAATAAGTAAAATAGAATAGAAAAATTATATAATTTTAATTTTATAGTAATTTAGAAATAATAATAAATAAGGAGTGAATAATTACATTTCACAAATTACAATACCTATTCATTATTGGATATTAATTAATTTATATATTATACATTTGCATCAAAAATTGTATATATATATTAAATTAAGTAGATTAGTATAGGTGCCAAAAACCAAATAAATAAATACACTTTTGTAATCAAATTTCATTTAATATGGCCACTTAAATAAAAAAGAAAAGAAAATGTACATATATAAAATATAAAATAAAGTAAAATAAACAAATAATAAAAGAAAATGAAATAATATATATGGATAGGTCACTAAACCTTTCATATTCCCAGAAAAAGAACAAAACGTTCAACAAAATTCAAAAATTAGGAAATCAAGAGTAAAAGAAAGAAAAAGATCATCAATCGAACTTCCCTTGGGGAAATTATGCTGACGATCTGATTGATATTTGAAGAATTAAGTTGTTAGAAACCTTCCTGTTTAAGATAAATTAATAATAAGATGATTAAAAACTTTCCTGAAGAATATAAATAAAAAATGTGTAGATAAAAGAAGTTAATGTAATTAGACTTTATAAGCTTGAGGGTTGAGAAGTGCGTTCAATTTTTGGGAACAGATTTATCTAACTTTTCTCGGAATTACTGATGTATTTATCTAACTTTTCTAAAAGAAAGTTATCTGATTTGTAATATCTAAGAATTCTAAAAGAAAGGCAAGGCAAAGGTCGATAGGAAAAATTTACATAGGCAAGATACAAGCATAGAAATATGAAATTTGAAGAACACAGGAGCTCTGAAATATTTGGTGAGCTTGAACACTGAAAGAACCATATACCTTAGTCTTATGCTAAAAGAGAGAACATAAATTGTATTCTTAGAAGAAATAAAGATGCTGAGCATAAATGACTTGGAGGGAGTTAGAAGAATAATAATTTCACCCAAAACGTCTAAATTGGTATTAGAGGCAAAAAGTGTGAATGATGAGTTCAGTATTAACAAATGGTAAGAATTTAAACTTTAAAATTTATTATCTTTAAATATCATATCTTATTTCATATCGCCTATATGCTTTCTTGAGAAGCTATTTTTTGTGATTTTCTTTCATTTTTCTGACTCATGGCCTTCCTCTATTCTTCGGAATTCCAGTGAATCTTTTGCTTAAAGCTTGACATATCGATACATTTCGTTTAAGTCTTGCACCTTTTATGTTCAAATTTCTATCCTTAGGTATCTGTCCTTCTTTCTTTAACCTTTTCTCTAATTTTCATTCCGGTCGTTAAATAGCAATTAATCTATCATACTTTAAGTTTTTCAATAGTGATGCTTCTCAAAGATCTGTTCTTTTCTCAACTTTTGTTCGCATTTTTTTAATAATACCTCCTATCTGACATTTTATCAACTTTCCACATTCATTCATGTAAACTACCCCACCATTCATTGCTCCTTTCAACCATTATCCCATGCCTGGACGGTGGCCTTGGAATGATTGACATCCGATCTTCCCTACGTTTCTAATTTAGGTTGAGAAAACATGGCTGTTTTTAATACTTCACAAACTCAGTCCCTTTACCTATCTAGTCTACGCATCGTC
>JABUQX010079283.1:7500-15000 GCA_015478945.1 Trachelipus rathkii | reverse complement strand
ACACTATACTTAATACATTAGACTGGCAATCATCGTACTAACTTACTGATCACATGACTGCTATTTCTATGATGTCAAGCAGATGTGTAACATTTTCTAAACGTCGCTGGAAGACATTTACATTTTTCACATGTTTAATATAAACATTTCGTTTTGTTATGTATTTTCTTTTACGTTTCTATTATTCTTTATATTTATAATTTGTTAAAAGTTAGTTATTTATTTATTTATTTTAGTTTTATTTACTTTTATTTTATTTAAAATAATCTATATATTTTTTAAAAACTTTTATTTATTTTTGCTTATTCTGTTTAAAAGATTTTGTTTTAACTAAAATTTATTTTATTTTATGTTTATAACTTAAAAATTTGCGTTTTTACATACCCTAAAGCAGTAAATCAGTAAATCAGTAAATCAAACTACCCTCTCCACCACCCTCCTACCCATCTATGATCTATTGATCTATTGATCTATTGATCTATTGATTCAAGTCATATTTTTACTAAAATTGTTATGTTTTACATACCCTAAATCAGTAAATCAGTAAATCAGTAAATCAAACTGCCCTCCCTAACACCCTCCTACCCATCTATGATCTATTGATCTATTGATCTATTGATCTATTGATCTATTGATTCAAGTCATATTTTTCTTTAGTATAAATAAGTTCTTTGGATAAAAGTAGGAAAAGAAAACAAGTTTTTATTTTAAAGCGTTTATAACATAAGTGCAAACCTTTTCTTATTCATTAGTGTTCGGGTGTCAACCTAGGATGGACGTTGGTAAATTTATGTTCCGTGCTCCAGCTACGTGTCTTGTGTCTGGTCCTACAGGCTGCGGGAAAACTTTTCTGTTATTAAATATTTTAAAAGAGGTTGAGATCTTCGAACAGCAACCTGTTAAAATCATATGGTGCTACAGTGTTTACCAAGAAAAGTTTAGTGATTACAAAGATGTAATTCAATTTCACGAAGGTTTATATGATATTAAAGCTCTTCAATGTTTACCAGGTCATAAAATTATAATCCTTGATGATTTGATGCATAAATTGAATGAGGATATAGCTGAAACTTTCACAGTTTACTCTCATCATTTAAACACCACAGTATTTTTTATAACACAGAAAATCTTTCATCAGAATAAGTATATGCGTGATGTGTCTTTAAACACACAGTAATTTAATCTTGTTCGGGCCAAAGAAGGGGATTATGAGTTCAGGTCAATGTTGTGGCTACCCAAATGTTCCCTACTCAACGTAAAGAGTTCCTAAAAGTATATAAAGAAGTTACATCTATACCTCACGGTTATTTACTCTGTGAGCTTCATCCTAAGAACACGCATAGAGTGTTACTGCGTACAAATATCTTACCTAACGAGATTGAGACAGTATACATACCTGAATAATGAGTACTCTAGTAGCAGATTATTTACCTCTTATGAGAAAATTTAAAAACCTGAAACCTTCTGAAAAACGTAAACTGATCTGTGAAGATGAAAAATTCATACAATGTATAGCGGAAGTATGCCTAAATCTTATAAAAGGAAATGTTCCTTTAAACAGACCTCAGAAGGTAAAGCTGCGTCGTCATAGAAGCATCATTAAAAAACTTGCTGGTAACGTTAAGAAAAACTTAAAAATAAAAAGAAGCTATTACAGAAAGGCGGTGGTGTGTTCCTACCTTTACTCTTTTCCGTTATAGCCCCTTTGATAACTAAGGTGCGTGCTCAATGATGAAGAGGTTAGTGCGTTTTACCCTTACCAGCGATTATTGAGAAGATGAAATATAACACAGGAACCCTACCTCTACAACAACAACAACAACACAACAACAACACAACAACAACAACAACCAACAACAACAACAACAACCACCAACAACAACACAACAACAACAACAACCACCAACAACAACCAACAACAACACAACAACAACAACAACAGCCAACAACAGCAACAACAACAACAGCCACAACAACAACAACAACAACAACAACAACAGCAACAACAACAGATCGGGTATAACCCTTATCAGCAGTTGCTCCAACAGCAACCTTTGAGTTTATATGATCCGCAAGTTGAGCAGATAAATAATTACGAGAAGGAATTGTATCGAATATTAAACTCTGATGTTAACATTCATGAAAAAAGAATCCTATATCAAAATGCTATACAAAAATTAGTAAATCTAAAAGCTTTATTTAATTCACCTAAGGAAGATTCAGCTCCAGCATCAGATACTAAGATTGAAGTGAAGAGAGAAGATAATTTTAAACATGTCCTCAAGGAAAGCTTACCAATGAGAAGTAAGAAAACGGGTTTAGCTCTATATAATATTTTAAAAGATCAGATTACATGGAACGAGCTCGGTCAAATCATTATTGACGGAGAAACAATATTTGGTTCGAATATTGTTGACTTGATATCCGATCTCTCGCGTGATTGGAGGAAGGCTCCTGTAACAGGCTGGAATAGGATCAAACAAGAACTTCAGACTATTAATTTTCCGAGAACTTTAATCCAGAATAAACAAAGATTAGCGGATCTGGATAATATTCCAATGTCTCCTAGACCAGATGCGAGTCCTTCTGGTACTTCTTTTGCATCGGCCAGATTTAAGTTGCTAAGTAGAAACACATTACGCTCAAGTGCAGGTAGAATAAGAAAAAAACATCCATTGCATCAAAATGGATTAGTTCCTAATTATTTATTGGGCTTTTTTATATGATTGTATTGTTTGTAATTTAAAATAATGTATATACAAGTTATGATATCTTTCTGTATACATCTGCTATGTTTTTAGACTTGTAATTAAAAATAGTTAATATTATTTTGTAGTTAAAATAAAATATTTCATATACATTTGGTTTTTATATCACCTTTCAGTATAAATGAATATAATTTTTATTGTTAATGTCATTGTGAGTCATGGAGGCTAAGGAGGCGGTTGATAAATATTACTTTGATGTGAAACAGCCATACAGTTACGGTGGTTTTTCGAGGTTCGCTTCAAAGTTTCCTCACATTAATAAAAAAGAATTGAAAAATTATTTTGAAGGTGAGGATGCTTTTACTCTACATAAACCTATACGAAAAAAATTTCCTACACGGAAAACCATAGCCCCTCACTTAGATAATGTATGGCAACTTGATTTAACTGAAATGATAAAATATAAATCTTACAATGAGGGGTATCAATACATTCTTTTTGTGATAGATGTATATTCCAGGTATTTATGGTTAAAGGCTTTAAAAGATAAAAAGTCAAAAACTGTTGCTGAAGCTGTGAGAGAAATTATAAATAAGGATAACAGATATCCTCAATTGATGTGGTCAGATAAAGGTGCAGAATTTTTAGGTAAAGAGTTTCAAGAAATAGTTACAGAGTATGACATAGGGTATTACAACACATTTTCAGTTAATAAAGCTGCAATAGTTGAAAGAGTACAAAGAACTATAAAAGAAAGAATGCATAGATATTTCACGAAAATGAATACATTTAAATATATAGATATACTGCAAGACTTGGCTTATTCTTATAATAGGTCTTATCATAGAACACTTAAGAAGACCCCTCTAGAGATGGTAAAGACAAAACCCTCAGTTCCGAGTCGTCCTGTACGAAAAATTAAAGATAACACAGGCATTAAATTAGGAGATTACGTGAGAGTGTCTAGGTCAGATGAAAATTTCAGAAAAGGGTACGAAGCAGGATGGTCAAGAGAAGTTTTTAAAGTAGATACAATCAGAGAATTCCCGAGAGATGGGTTAAAATTATACTATCTTGAGGATTTAGATGGCGAACAAATAAAAGGAGGGTTCTATAAACAAGAAATACAGAAAATACGGTTTGATCCTAAGAGTCACGAGTATAAAATAGAAAAAATATTAGGATCTAAAGGAAAAGGTAAAAATAAACAGTATCTTGTCAAATGGGTAGGTTACCCAGCGAAGTTTAATAGTTATATAAATGCTAGTGAAATTAAGAAACATTGATCAGTTTACTTTGGGAACATGGAGAGTGAAGATCATTTCTATTTAACTCTGCCTTCATCGGCTTCTATGGATCTATATCCTGAAAATAAAATATCGGACTATACAACCCAATTATTGAACCCTATAACTTTTGATCGAGAAATATATGAAGCTGGTTTAAGTGAAATAATTCTCGACGCCGATATAGAGAATATGCCTGTTTCATATTTGGCTTTTACGATATTAAGAAATGTTGATAATGTTAAAAATGTATTAAAAATTAACGCTAATATGGCGACTATCAAACGAGGCAACAAAGAATATTTCTTTGAAAGATATTTAATAAACCGCGGTCTCTATAAATCGGTTACTGATGTGTTCATAGACTTAAACAAGCAATTTGAAGCAAGTCAGTTATGTAAAGATTTAGTGTTTCTTGTTAATAAATCCGTTAACGAAGATAACGTTTTAATCACTTTAAAATCTCAATCTCATGTGAACCTGAAAGATATAAGTTTATTTATTTTCCGCGCTTCAACCTGGTTTCGTAATTGTTGTTACTCACATGTATACAAAATATCAGGAAATAATATCAAACCATCTCTAAAGGATCTAATGCGTTATATACCAACGATGGAAGAGTATGTCTCAAAAAATGACACCAAGAGTTCATTACATTTTGTATGCTTGCCTACTAAGATGTTTCAAGATCCTGGTATGGCCTATGTTTATACAGATATTGTAGACCTTCAGTATGTAGGGAATACTAAAGCCTCTTTGTTAAGAGTAGTTCATTTTCCTAAAGGTCGCAAAGTTATAAGCTTTCCTAATGTTCACTACTTACCTATGAGTAAGACCCAACTGAGTTCAGTTCGCGTTTATATAAGAGACGTCGAAGGCAAACCATACCCATTCACAATTGGTACAGCAGTGTGTAAAGTACACATAAGAAAGAAGCTCCGGTAAATAATAATAATAATAATAATGGAAAGAGAAAGAGTCTTCAGGGGTTCAAGAATGCAGAGGGGATATGGTTTAGGAGGATTTTTTGCTTCGTTATTTCGTAGAGCTATTCCCCTGTTTAAATCAGGGGGTAAATACATTGCTAAAAAAGCAGCCAGAACGGGAATAAACACAATCCAGGATATTATGGGGGGTGTCGACCCTCGTAGTGCTGTAAAACGTCGCATAGCCGATGTTTCAGATGAAATGTTAGACGATGTTAAACGAAAAATACGACGTAAGATGACTGGTCAAGGTGTAGGTCACCGTAAAAAACCTGTAAAGAGGAATAGGAAAGGGACATTAAAGAAAAAGTGTTTTGATGTGTTTGCTCTCTAATAATGATGATAAGTGGTAACTTTTTTATATAAATAATGACAACCTGTAACTATTTCGTATATAAGGAATGTTTAAACAAATCTCTCTTCATTATACGTCAGACGACTGCACCAGCAAGATGCATTTCCTCCATCCCTCCAGCCCAGACTGTTGTAAGAGTGAATTGGATCTCTTCTCAGTGAACCCTACACAGATCAGTGTGAGTGAGTCCAATTTTATTAGTATTAACCCCGTTCACGCGATCACAAATACTGATGTACCTCTCGAATTCAATATCCCAGGCACTTCTGACCAATATCTTGACCCTTCGAATGTGTTTTTATATTTGAAAGTGAAATTAGTAAACGAAGATGGATCAGATCTCACAGGAACCGATCACGTAGTGTACTCCGAGACAAATTTCCTGTATACGTGTTTTAATCAACTTGAGGTGTTTTTAAATGAAACTTCTCTCGGAGCGTCAGCGGCAAGTTACCCTTATCGAAGTTATATTGAAACTTTACTAAATTATTCTCAAGATGCTAAAGGAGTCTACCTGCAATCATTGCGATATTACAATTTAAAAGATGTAGAGAAACCATAGAACCGACCGCTGCCTAAGTCTAAAAATAACACGATGAATATTAATGGACGTGTTAAACGGTGTGATATTATTCTCAAGAAAGACTTATTCTATCATCAGTGGACACCCGCATCAGGTTAACTAGATCTACACCTGAATTTGCTCTTAATGTTAAAAGTGCCCTTTTAGCCACAACTACGGCTCCAAAGCCTATCTTTAAATTACTGGATGCTTATCTATATGTACGTAAAGTGAAATTATCTCCCATTAAACATATGGAAATAGAGAAATCTCTTTTAACCGATACAGCAAAATATCCTCGGATAGAAGAGACTAATATATATATATACCAATAACAAAAGGATATTGAAGTTTGAAAAAAAAACTACCAGGAATGGAAGAAAATACCTACAAGGTAATATAATTGGATATGATAAGAACTGATGCTATTATGAACTACGGAAAGTCCGCCTTTTAAATTTACCCATTTCGGCCGTTAGCGGGTATCAGTATTGACATGTGATGGTCAACCATACGTCGTAGATATATAGAGATGATATAAATGAGAACATCACCATTCTCAATGTCGCGGTCCTAAACGAATTTAATTTGCCAATACTGGTCTTGTAGTGATCGGACAGCATGTTGCATCATCAAAGACATACACTGAAAAACAGTAATTTATATGCATACGATCTCACAGCTTGATCTTTCAGCTTGTAATGCTTATTCATCTCAATTATCTCTAGAACCCCACCACCTCTAATTAAATCCAAACTTTAGTCAATAGTCAGACATCCTCAACTCAGTTCTGGGGGTATTTGGAACATCCTCAATCATCGAGATTGACAGAGTACGAAATATAATCTTGAATTATTTAAAGATGAATGAAGAAGAAATATTAAATGCCTTTAGAAACGAAAGAAGATTTTTAGGTGTATTCGCCTGTAATGAACTTAGCTCTGTGAAATTGGAAACCGATTCTGGACTTATCTTCAACACTTCTCCTCGGGATGTTTCGAGCAATGGACATTGGATAGCAGTGTATAAGAATAAAAATAATGTTGTATATTTCCTAGACTCTCTGCATTTAGATTTTATGTTTAGTAATCATTATGTAACATCTGTTCTGGGTTTAAATACCACAGGTAATTTAAATATTTACCTAGAGCTTTTTCTGAGATACCTTGATCTATCTGACGGTATTTAATAATGTTCTTAATAAATTTTAAATCTATATTTGATGCTAAAAATTTATATGTCAATGATTTTATAGTTTGCATTTATGTTATAAATGTTTTAAAATAAAAACTTTTTCTTTTCCTGTTTTTTAAACAAAGAACTTATTTATACTAAAGAAAAATATGACTTGCAATCAATAGATCAATAGATTCAATTAGATCAATAGATCAATAAATTCATAAAGGTGAAGTAAGGTATGTTTAGGTGAATAAGTTGATTTACTGATTTACTGATTTACTGATTTAGGGTATGTAAAACATAACAATTTTAGTAAAAATATGACTTGAATCAATAGATCAATAGATCAATAGATCATAGATGGGTAGGAGGGTGGTGGAGAGGGTAGTTTGATTTATGATTACTTGATGTACTGCTTCTAGGG
>JABUQX010079282.1:0-30180 GCA_015478945.1 Trachelipus rathkii | reverse complement strand
ACAACCAAGTATGGGTCTCACAGACCAGCCTAAAACCTGGACCATGCGCGAACTTATCAAAAGTCCTTCACCCAGAATCTTCCATTATTATCGCGCTTTCTTTATAAATAGGCACAACAAATGTGTTTCCAGTCATCTGCAGAGAAAGACTCACCAAATGTTAGGATAGCCTTTTAAAACCAATACAGTTGCATTCTGCAAATGCGTCCCTCCCTCCCAGAACTCTACCTAATATACCATCCAGGGCCTGACAGCAATCTTACTGGATCAATATGCAATTCTTAATTAAACGTTTTTAATGATTTCGCCAAATTCAACTTTCTTGTTTAAGTCTTTTGCGACTGTTACAAAGAACTATTAATCCCAAACTATTACTTAAATCTTCTCACAAAAAAGGTCGTAAACCACTATGAAAGCAAATAAGCATTGAATGGTTGAACCAACTCCTTATCCTTGAAACTTCACTAATTTCATCAAATTTTAATTGGACCACATTTACTGTTGCCTATTCTTACTTTTAAATTAATAAAAGCTAAAAAAAACTCTTCAGGTTCTTATAATTACTATTCTTCCTTAAATAATTCTGCCTCTCTACTTTGCCGCCCTTTTTATTGATGGTTTAAGGTTAAATTCTCATATTTTTCCCTTTTCGTCCCTACTAAATTTTCTAAAATCAGTTTCCACCTATTATTCCCCTCTTGAATATTTTAAAAACATCTCACGCTTTTCATTAATTTTCTTATTTCTCTAGTCACCAACAACGGTTTTGCTCATGCCACCCCCTAATAAGGTTACTATTAAAAGTACTGATAATATTCATTAGCGATAGGGGTGTGAAATGTCTGGAGTGGTCTTCTAAATGGAACATTAAAATATAAACAAAAAGAGAGTTTAATTAGCCACGAATAGAGGCGCCTTTATCAAGACCTGTACCCAAGTCAGGCCAACGAACCAATCAGCAAACAACAAGCTTCATGCAATCCACAGTACCCTTGGGCTTGTCAATAACTTAAAAATTATATATATATACACAAAGTCTACAACTAAAATGAAAAAAAAAACTATATCTAAAGTGCATGCTGACCACACTACAAGCTTTAATAACTTTATAGTAACATGGTTTAATCTTAATTACTACTGTAACTAAAAACACACCAATTGGCTTAGTCAAAATATACTTTATGATACCAAACCATCTATATACTATCCAAATCCTTTCTTAAATGCTGCAAATGAGTCTCAAAGGGATGGGTGGCAAATCCATTTCCAAAATTTAAAAACCCTATTACTGAATGAATGCTTTCTTATATCAAGATGGCATGAGATTGAAATAACATCACACGCTCAACATTTTCATTGTCTAATTTTGAATGTTTATTTTTAAATAAATTAAAAAAAATTTAAATGTTTAACGTGTTTCATAACACTTTTTGTGTTAGATTATAATTAACAATTTTAAATGACAATTTGCAATTTAAATATTTTCCTCTTTACAGAGTATTTAATTATATGAATATTTTTTATTAAATAAAAAGGGAATATGAATTTCAAAGAAGAAATTGAAATACAAGGAAGAATTCAAAAAAAAATAAAATAAATAAAAATATTAATATAATATTATATATATATATATATATATATATATATATATATATATATATATATATATATATATATATATATATATATATATATATATAATATATATATATATATATATATTATAATATATATATATATATTATATATATATATATATTATTATATATATATATTACTTACTATATATATATATAATATATTATATTATATATATATATATATATATTATATATAATATATATATATATATAATAGTAATATATAATATATATTATATATATACTTCATTCACTTAAACAATACAATCATTAAATCAGCAAAACCTCTATATAACCAAAGGCCACAGAAAAGCCATACAACCCCAAACTTAACCCCGAGATCAGCCAACTCATTTAAACAGAGGAACACTCCCTCCGAAAACCAATCAATAAATCCCCACACATTTCCAACAAATAACAAACCTAAACGCCCAAATCTCTAACCTCATAACTAACACTACCAATAAGTTTCAGAATACTTACAACAAAAATATCTCTCGCATTACAATAAGAAAACCTGGCCAGTCATCAAAAAATTAAACAAACTCTCAAAAAGAGTTTAAAAATTAGACCGAATCCCCATCTTTACATAATAACTCCCTCCCTTCCCAAAACAACAATCAGACAGTCTTTCTAAACATTATGCCAACATCTCTCGCAGGTTAAAAAAGAAAATTGAGAACTTAGGAAAAGTAAAAACAAAACAACTTTAGGAAAATCCAAGTCAAACCACCCCCTCCCACCCCCATTCACAACCCACATGACATTAGAAAAAATTTTTAAAAACCCTAAAAATTCAAAAGCTTACAGGGTCCAGACTCAATATCAAACCTACACATAAAACACCTTGGGGAAAAAGCAATCCTGCTAATCAATTGAAATCATTCAACAAATCTTGGGCAACATTAACTATATACCCCCAATCGTGGGAACAAGCATTTATAAATCCAAAACTTCAACCAAAAGACCCTTATCCCCTCTCCTCCGCCCAATTTCCTGCTTTGCTCCATTAAGTAAACTACCTTGAGAAATTATATAAACCAAAATTTCCACCCCACTTACTCTCCCTGATTTCCAACACGGATTTCAAAAGCAACCCCTCTACAACCAAAGCCCTCACCTCCCTCACACAACACATCATTAATGGTTTCAACCAATCCCCTTCCCACAGATCAATTACTCTCACTGAAAATAGACATCTAAACAAACAAGCATCTTGACACTGCCCTACACACAATCTTATTCAAAAAAATCCTTCAATCCCCCCTGGGAAATAATGACAAAAAAATGGCTCTCCAATTGTCCTCACCAATATCGTTTCGCAAAGGTTTCTTACAAAAACAACCTCTCTCAGGTCATCAAATTTTTTACAAAAATGGCGTTCCCACAAGGCGCCCCATTTCTCTCTCCATTCTTGTTCAACCTTTTCAGCAGATCTAACCCACCCCAAACACCAACTTATTACTTACGCAGACGACATGTGTGGCCTTATTTCCCAACACCCAGACGTAACCACAGCCACAACACCCAAGAATATTTACATTATTAGAAATTAAAATAATCAAACAGAATGACGGCATCCCCCCTTAAATCCTCCTATTTACCCTTTAAACTATTACCGTCACCAATTCCTCGCCTCCATCCTAATCACCCCTGAACAATACCTCCCTTATCCACTTAAACAAACACAAAAAATATTTGGGGACATTAAGAATGACACTCACATGACGTTCTCTCCCCCACACGCCCAAAATCACTATCCTCAACCCGACTAAAAAACTAAACCCTCCAACCCTTTCATCATAATTCAGCAGACAAGAAAAAAACACACTTCTCATCACCCGTAATAAACAAACTCCTTAGAAAAAGTTAAACTATGCCTCTCCAGCATGGTTCCCAGAACTCTCAAAAATTTTCCATTAAAATTTACAAATCTTTCCAGATACATGGAAACAGAATTATCACAGGTTGCACAAAAAACCACCTCACGTCAACTTTACATGACCGAACTTCCATCCCATCCCCACCTCTACACACTTGGAGCATGGCAGTGGGACTCAAATATTTTATCAAATCTTGTTAAACCATCCCACCCTGGTCACGAACAATTTCTCTCCAACCCCCCCCCAACAAAGACTAAATCCCCCCTTCTTCACCACCTCAATTCTATTAACACTTACAACATAATTCCCCCTCCCCTCTCAATAGGTCATGGATTACGCATATTCACACACATCTAACCAACAATACCTTCAAAACCGCCAAATAAAATTTCACAACACCCCCTCCCCAAAACCTTCCCCTATAGAAGAAGACGCTGTCCAGAAGAGGCCAAATCCACCTTGCCCAGAGCAGATTCAGGTCACCACCCTAAACTCATGCAATATAAATATAGATTCAAACTAGATAATGTCACCTACCCCCACTGACCCAGTATGTTATATTCCAATGATTACAATCAGAGCCACCTCCTTCTGGGGTTCTTGCTCTCGACGCCCCCTGCGGCGATTTCTCTATATCCTCACTTCTCGACCTGTGGAACCGCCCAGGGGCGGTGGCTGGCTTCTGGAGGCAGTGTGGCCCTCAAATTAAGGTGGGCCAGGGCAGAAAAGTAAGTAAGTAAGTAATAAGTGACTGTAATTATATATATATATATTATATATAATTATTATATACTAT
This sequence comes from Trachelipus rathkii, assembly GCA_015478945.1. Lineage (NCBI taxonomy): Eukaryota > Metazoa > Arthropoda > Malacostraca > Isopoda > Trachelipodidae > Trachelipus > Trachelipus rathkii. The sequence goes on along the minus strand of JABUQX010079282.1, from coordinate 25,861 downwards.
ATATTATATTATAATAGAATATATATTATATATATATATATAATATAATTATTAAATATATATATATATATATATTTATATATATATAATATTTATATAATAATATTATATATATAACTATATATAATAATATATATATATTATATATATATTATATGTATATATAATATATATTTATATATATATACTATAATATTTAATTTATTTATTTATTTATTGCCTGGTGACTCTCTTATAATGGGAGGCTATTCCATTTCCAGGTAACCCAGTACTCCACCGGGCGGAGCGCACAGGTCCCTAAGGAGGTTGACTTTTGGTATTGTAATTCTATAGGGTGTGAGGGTTGAGCTATTTCAGGAGTAGGTGTACGACAGTTTGGCCTCTGTCCAGCACCCTCTGAACAGTAGTGGGGGATGAGGTTGTTCGAGGTTGGAATCTCATGTTTATATTCTTGAAGTTTGGGGTGGATGCGTGGTTGGATCTAGTTTATATTCTTGAAGGTTCTTGGGGGGTTGATGTGATAGGATATCTTAAATATGGAGAGGGAGATCTGTGTCTCGTGGGAGTAGGTTTTGTGAGAAGGTATTTGAGTTGGGAGAGGTTTTTGAGAGGTTATTTGCCGAAGCTGAGAGTTATTAGTTGGACGGTTGTTGAGATATTGAGTCCTCTGTGCTGAAATGTGCGAATGAATATGACTTGTGTTTTTAAAGGGATGTTATATTTTTGGGCGAGGGGATTGGTCTTAAAGAGTTGCCATAATAGAGGGCTGACGGAATTGAGGGAGGGGGGAATTTCAAGCGACTGGTTGTGAGTTCATGAAAGTATTCTATGACAGTGGGGTGAGGGTGTCTGAGAAGGTCATTGGCTATAATATATTGGATTCCTATAAATCAAGATAGTCAAATGGTGAGATTTTTGTTTTTCTTTCATGCAGATGTGGTGAATAGGGTGGTTTTCAGGGCAACATTTTTATTGAACATAGGGCAGATTTTCTTTGTATATTTTGAAGTTATTCCTTATTTCGGTGGGGGGGAGGGTTAGTGCTAGGTCACTGATTGATCGTAGGGGTTTGATGACGTGTTCTTGAAAAATTGTTGAATATTTCGTTTGACAGTGTGGATGTTTCATTGCTGAAGTTGTGTTGGAGATAGGGCTTCACTAGTACGTTCATTTCTTTTTGCTGTGTATTGATGTTTTGATGTGTGGGTGTTAAAATGTGAAGTGAGTGTCGAAGGTTATTTCTGATATTTTGGATATGTTTGTTTTGTTTAGGGGGGGGGAGATGAGGAGTTTGTTAGGGTTACCTTGTGTGGGTAGTGAATGGTGTCTATCAATGGGTGATTAATAATAGACTGATTTTCTCTGCAGAGAGCTTGACATGCTATCGGGATGTCAGCCAATCTTCCGGTGATTTATGTAAGTCTGAGTGTGAGGATCTAGCAGTGCGTGTAGTGGGGGTCCGATTATGGTTATAATTAAGCGTCTTTGCCATAGGAACTTCCACGGGTGATTTATGCTAATCTGAAGCTGAGGATCGGGATCTTTAGCAGTGGGGGTTGAGCGGGTTCCGATATTGGTTTTATATATAATCGTCTGCCAATAGGTAAATTATTTTTGAGATTGGAATTGGGGGGTGGGATATCAGCGTAAAATAGGTGAACAGAAATGGGGACAGGATGGGAAACTTTTTTTCCCGGGGGAAACCCAACCCCCCATTTCTTAACTTCACTAGTTCTTTGAGTTCTGGTGTTTTCTATTGGATACCTGGGCTGTGCGTAAACACCTGATCCTGAAATATGAAATTAGGATAAACCCATTTTTGTTGTTTTGTGGGAGCATTTAGATATTTTAGATAAGGATGTGTTCTGGGTATTGTTATATAGTTTCTGATGCTCTGATGGCCTAAAGGATAGTTTCTGTTGGAGTGTTTTTGGTAACGTCCATTTACCATGTTTTGTCTGTACTTTTTACGTTCAGCAGCTGTTGATGAAATGTTAAATTTTTTTATTAAACAGCTTGTGTTGATGGTTTGGGATGTGGTGCGTTTTGAAATTTTCTGTGAGTAGATGAATCTTCTCCATGGAGTTGATAGGAATGAGTGAAGGATATGGGGCATGGTATTATGACAGCATGGGGAGTGGAATCTATTTCTGGTTTAACTTTAGGTATGATGATGGCTTTTTCGCAGTGTGGGGGAAATGGTATTTGAGAGGACTAATGATTATATTGAAAGATATCAGGTGATAATGAATGATATGGTACCGCTGGTGTTCAAAACGTGTTTTGTTTTATAAAAGGTTGGAGATGTTTTCTGGACCGGTGCAGGATATTTTTAGGTTTGATGAGTTTATTATTCTTGGTGGGATGTTTGAAATGGGCCGGTTCTGGGAGTGACTATCTAGTTGTATTGTTTTTGAGTTTTTCGTTATTATTTCTTTCTGTATTGCAAATGGAGTGAGTTTGTTTGATTATGTTGGAAATTAGTCGTTGGAGAGGACTGTTCAAAGGTTCCAAGGTGTTTGGTTTTGGGAGAAGAGGGAGAGAGTTGTGTGTCCTCTTTAGAGCTTAATTTGTCGGATTGGGGAAGGGTGTTATCTGCTTTAAGTTGTGGCCCACATGTAATATTATCCCGGCACTTCTTCTTCTTCAGGTTCTGTTTCTGATTCCGTTTGGCTTAGATTTTCTTGATTCATGAAGTATAGTTATTTCATTTTTCGCGTTTGTATTTATGTAATTATTTGTTGCAGTCCAGTTCTTGGGATATTACTGTATTCGTGTTGTTGGTGGCTGTTCTCTTGTTATTATTATTTCCAAGACTTCGGCGGGTAAGCGAAGCTGTTGTGCGTGCCCGGTTGTTTCTCGTAACCCTTTAAGGTATGTAAAGCATTGTGAGGCTTCTTCTGGACCTATTGTTTATGAAATAGAAGTTATCTAACTGGGATTTTGATGTGCTCGAAGATGGGCCCGAGAGTTGTAGGTGTAGGGGAAGGTACGAGTGGAATTCAATGTGTGGAGTAAAGCCCTGCCAATTATGCTTATTTTTTTGGTAATTTGCCTGAATGTTTGCTTCGGTTATTTTGTGTCGTTGGTAATTTTTGCTTGCCCTTGATAAAGGTTGTTCATTTATTGCGGACTGTTGGTACTGATTGGAAGATCAATTTTTTTTCTGTATATTCCATTGTTCGTATTGGCTTGACGATGGTTTGATTAGAGAATGAGGGAGGAGAACTAAGTTATGTCAGGGAATGTCTATGGTTTTTTGATTGGGTTTGGCGGTGGATATGGTAGGTAAAGTTTTTTATATTTAATATGTTAATGGATCGAAGTTCCTTGAGAATGTGGGATTACCATTGATTGCCAGTATAGGGTAATACTGTACCAGGCAGTGTGGGGCATTTTTGAAGTCGCCTCCTATTATTATTAAATTGTGTTTTTTTTTTTTGTGTAAATTTTTTTTTTTTAGTTGTTTGGCGAGGTATTGGGACGAGATGTGGGGTGGGGAATGTATATATTTATGATATTGTGAGGGGTGTTATTGAAGAGAATAGTAAATGATTGAGGATTGGGTCATTCAGCAGGTTGGTGGTTTTGGTTGTAGTGTTGTGGTAGGGTAAGTTGTTGACAGCCAATTTTTGAAATTTTTAAATATTAACTTATAATAATATAATTATGTATCATTTATATATAGATACAGAATATACATAAATATATATATCTTTTTAGAATTTTACTACATATTGTATATATATATATTATATATAATATACTATATATATATTAGTATATTAGATATATATATATATATATATATAATATATAATATTAATTATAATATATATATATATATTATATAATATTATATATATAAAATATGATATAAAATTATATATATAATAGATACATGGCCATTATATAAAGTAAAGATACAAATTATTATATACATAATATATATAATATATATATATATATATATAATAATTATTATATTATTTATATATACTAATATATTATATAAAGTATTTTTTGATTTTTTGGAAAATTTGTTGCTCAGCAATGTCGAAAATTAAAAACAACTTTTTTTTATTTTTAATTGTGAGCACAATGTTTCCAAAAATTCAAAAATCTTATTCCTGCATTTTGTGGTCGTAATGAAACCATTTGCCATATTTCAATGTTTGAAACGTTATTTGAAAAAAAATTTGTTAGAAGCTGTTGATTGAAAAAATGTCAAAAATTATGGTTTCTGCATTGATCAACGAGAAATACTGAAAAATTGACTACAGACACAGAAAAAAACACTGAATAGAACGTGTTAGAGGTTCAAAAAAGCCTTTTTGCAGTTTTGGCTTTTTTTCCTAATTAAGAATTTTTATTGGTGTCCATTTTGTAGGTGCTAGGGAGTGAGTTGCTAAAAAATGGGGCGGTCCCAAAATCTCCCAATATTTACACCACTTTCCCTTAAGCAATGAATTTTAATTTAATTAAAATTAAAATTTTTTTTTATTTTATACCCAATAATTTTTATATATATAAATGTGACAATACAACACTTGTGATACCACAATTTACGTTGGGGTGCCAGTTAAATTTGTAACTTGAGAGAGAGAGAGAGGGAGACAGAGAGGAGGGAGAGAGACGAGAGAGGAGAGAAGACGAAAAAATTTAAACATTTTAAAAACAGATAAAACTACTGAGAGAGAGAGAGAGAGAGAGAGAGAGGGAAAGAGGAGAAGAAGAGAGAGATGAAGAGAGAGAAGAGAGAGAGAGAGAGAGAGGAGAGACGCAGACAATAAAGCCGAGGGAGAGAGAGCAGGAGAAGAGAAAGGAGAGAGAGAGAGAGAGAGAGGCGAGAGAGAGAGAGGAGACCGAAGAGAAGGAGAGAGGGGAGAGAGAAAGAGAGAAGAGGGAGAGAGAAAGAGGAGAGAGAAGAGAGGGAGAGGGAGAGGAGAAGAGAGAGAGAGAGAGGAGAGAGAGAGAGAGACAGAGAGAGAGACGACGAGAGAGAGAGAGAAGAGAGAACGAGGAATGAGATGAGGAGACAGAGAGAGGAGAGAGCAGAGAGAGGCGAAGAGGAGAGAGAGAGAGAGAGAAGAGAGAGAGAGAGAGAGAGAGAAGAAGAGAGAGAAGAGAGAGAGAGGAGAGAGGGAGAGAGAGAAGAGAGGAGAAGGAGAGGGAGGGAGAGAGAAGAGAGAGAAGGAGAGGGAGAGAGGAAAGAGAGAGAGAGAGGAGAAGAGAGAGAGAAAGAAGAGGGAGAAGAGAAGAGAAGAGAGAGAGAGAGAGAGAGGGAGAGAAAGAAGAGAAGAAGAGAGAGAAGAGAGAGAGAGAGAGAGGAGAGAGAAGAGAGAGACGAGGAGAGAGAGAGAGAGAGAGAGAGAGAGAGAGATAGAGAAGAGACGAGAGGAAGAGAGAAGAGAGAGAGAGAGAGAGAGGAGAAGAGAGAGAGAATAGGAAGAGAGAGAAGATGGAGAGAGGAGAGAGAGAGAAGAGAAGAGAGAGAAGAGAGAGATGAGAGAGAGGAGAGAGAGAGAGAACGAGAAAGAGAGAGAGAGAGTAGAGAGAGAGAGAGAGAGAGAAGAGAGAGAGAGAGAGAGAGAGAGCAGAGCTCAAGTTAGATAATTAATTTGTTTAGGTAAATTTTACATGGAGGTTGTACTACTGTACCTGGGTACATTATTTGAGCCACCTTTTAAGTCAATGTTGATGGAAGAATAAGCATAAAAAAACAACTGGAAAATGAAAAAAACAAAAACAAGAGCCCCCAAATAGGAAAAAAGCAGATAAATAAATAAATCAAAAATTAGCACATAATTAATCTCTTTAAACTAAATAAGCAATTATGAAATTTTTATCCATAAAAAAATCTTATCACGATTGATACAAAACTTGGAAATTTGACATTTATAAAGCAAAGAATAAAAAATATATAATTTATTACCTGGACAGGAGTTAGTGTCCAGTTTTCTTAACAGTGATAAGTGGATTAACAAGCAACAAAACAAGAAAAAAAGAAAAAGAAAAATACAAATAAACATGACTGTCCAAATCAAGAAACAAAAATATTTTGGTGAGGATTGAAACAAATGAAACTGCAAAAACATTAGAAACCAACCATAGAGCATTCATATTAAAATAATAATAATAATAATAATAATAATAATAATAATAATAATAATAATAATAATAATAATAATAATAATAATAAAGTATCCATAACATAAGTGCAAACCAGGGCAAAGAAATTAAATATAAAATAATCTAAAGTAAACAAGTAAGTAATCGCAATTATTAACATCAACAGTTGAAAGCATAATTCAAAAATGCTCATAAATTAATACCTTCAACTTCAATGAGTCAGCCCATAAGCAGAATCCTTCACCGAAAAATATCCGTCAGACACTGTAGATAAAAACTTTATATTCGATTTAATAAATCAGCTAAAGCTCCTAAGCAATTCATCAAATAATAATCTCTAAAGAAAATAAACATTTGTATTAAAAAAGTCAAATAATTTAGCAGAATTTAGAAAATAATCAAATGCAGCAATCAATCTTCTGGATACAAGAATAATGGATGATCAATGATTGCTCAATTGAAAAGCCAGAACAGGAGGTAATAGAACTGAAGAAAATAGAGAAATACAGATGTTGTTGTGACACCCATCATTCACACTTGCTCATCTTTCATTATAACAACCATATATTAAAAAAATATAAAAATATGAGAAAATAACATGAAATACATTACCGTTACCAACTTGCTAGTAACATTTTATTACAAAACTGCACACTGTAGATCTACATGTACTTGCACATACATCCAAAATAATACCATATATGAATACACATGCAAAAATGTTATGATTTAATGGACAACTAATAGTTTAGGAAAATTTAATCTTTATTTTTAACATAACATTCTGTTTGTAGAGGAATGTTTCATAGTTTATGTACTACACAAATACTCTAATAAAATTTTGCTCATAAATAAGCCTACTTGATATGTGATTATCCGTAATCACAATAGAATCAATATATGTTTAACAATACACATATGATTATTAGGGCATTTAGTCATCTACATAATTAAATAATTAACTTTTAAGTTAGCTTAAAAGCTGTAGTAATATTTAAGATGCACTATTCATTTAATTGTATATGTACAGTACATAACTTGACTTGATTCTAATCCAATCTTGTAATGTTACAAAATATTTACTGTTGTCTTCACATTACACACTATTGAGAAGAATAGAATGTAGCATCCAAACCCAAAATAAATCCAGAATTAGGATAATAATCTCCCTCCCACTTTAATCATGAATAAATGTAAGAAGTAATTTCTATTGCAATTATTTTATTAATATAGTTAATAAGTAACATTTTTATAATTTAAGATCATGGTTATAAACTTGCTTAAGTGCTTTCATGTCTTGGCATTCATTTCTATAAAAATAAACAATGGAAATATCATTGTTTTATAAATTTTACAATAGTAATTAATAAACAAGTACTGCATTACATCAGTGGTAGATAAAGTTGATTGAAGTTTTTATTCTGCCGCAGGCTGACCATTCTGTTTGATATGTTGCCATTTTTTTAGTGAATGTAAGTTTTGGTGCATGTATGGTATGGTGGCAAATGATGAGAATGGGTTGTGTTTGTGTGAGGATTTTTCACTTGGCATAATTATATTTTATTATTTTATGTCTGGTGTTTGTTGTACGGGCCAGAAAATGGTTCGATAGGTTTTGGAGTAGATGCGATGAATGACTCCTTGGGATAGGAGTACATTTATTTCTTTTGTTTAAAATGTCTGTTTCTTTTGAATATTTCAGAACTGTGTTGACCAAATTAAAAGTGTTGCATATTCGGCCTTTGAAGTTTTTAAATTTATTATAATATTTCAGAACTTTCCTGACAGTGAGGTCGTGGCAAATGAAATAGATCAAAAGACATCTATAAAGTCAACAGAAGTGAAAGAATTAGATTTGGTATTTGTCGTTTCGATAAAGAACGGCTCAACGAATGGGATCTTAAAATCTAAAATCCGATATCGATTTGATAGCAGGTTGATAATCAAAGCTGTCTAGGTACGGCATTCATAGCTAAATTGCAGCTTAACACGAATGGTTTACGATGAAGTTAAATGGTATTTTTACAATGGTTATAATGTTTTTTTATTTTTTTTTGGGAGGTTTTCCAGCCGGGATGGGAGTTGGAGTAGGGAGTCATTTATTTGCAGCTCTGCAAAAATTTTTTTAGTTATAATAATAAGAATGAATTATAACATTTGATATATTTTAATTGACCAATATTAAGATAATTAAATTAATAATAATAATTAATAATTACATAATATATAATATAATATAATAATAATAATAATAATATCAATAATAATATAATAAAATATCAATAATAATAACTAATTTGCATAATTAAGCAAATCTAATAAACAACACCAGAAGACACTTACTTAATAACAGCTTACAATTTTTAATTTTTCTTTTTTTTTTCTTCAATATTTAAAAATTGTAAAAGTTAACGTTATTACACTAGTTCAACTTTTAAATTGCAACTTTCCTATGGCTATTGTATGTTTACTCTCTTAGAGTTGCTCTAACACAACCTTACCTTTCAACAAATCTTTTGCAAAAAAAAGCCTTAAGGTCAGCTAAGTTATCCAACGCCAAAAAGACTATTACCTACAACAAAAGGAAAAAAGTTATATTTAAGACAATCTATAAAATACAGAACCAAAAAACAATCAATCTTATAACTTTCTCTCCCCTTCCTTTTCTCCTTCCATATATTCTTTCATACCTCTCACATCCACTCTTCCTTTTGTAAGCACATCCACTAATTGATATTTCGTGTTAATCCATTCAACTTTTGTAATCGTTTTTTTCTTCCAACATCCATTTTATCCATGCAACATCTCTCCTCAAACTCTTACTCAACACTTGTGTAACTGTGTATATCGCATTCTTCAGAGTCTTACTATCCGTATACACCTTGATTTGTAACCTCTCTCCCCAACAGCCTCATCCAACATTCTTCCAAATATATACCTGCTTGTGTACCTTCTATAAACGCTATAGCTTCTGGCGCAATCGTATATCTCGCAACCTTTTTCAAACATGCAGACTTCCAAATAATAGGACATTTATTCCCTTTTTATCCTTAAGAGCTACAATATAACCTACCTGAGGTCTGACACTCTTCCATACCATAAGATGCATCTGTATACACTTCCACTTTAATTTTACTGTCAAGTGTACTCGGCCAAATACCCATATTTATATCCTTTCCTATTTTTATAATATTAATTGGCTTCTTCATTTCTTTCACTTTACCTCCCTTAAAAAATCAACGACTTTTGCTCACAGAATAACAAAAATCAGGTCCCGTCTGACCTCTCACCCAATTTATTTGTCCCATCAACGATCTATATGAAGTTAAATCTTCTTTTGTGCCACTTAACCACCAAACACAACCTTTCTTAAACCGATCTTCATGTGCCCTCTCATTCACCATTCATCTAACTTTCAAATTATTAAAAACACCTATATTAAGTTCATCTTTTCTCAGATTTACACTAACATCCAACCTTTTCAACGATTCCCTTCCAAACAACCAAGGTATATCCTCTTTCACTACATCTGTAATAAAAAAAACTTCTATTCCCTACATAACACAATATTTTTAATCTTTTAACTGCCTGATAAGTAGAATCACCACACACACATTTCCCATTTGTCCATATCATAGATTCCTTCACATCATCTCTGTTCCTTTCATTCATGTTACCTACTACTAAAGCTAGTCGCTTTTCACCTATCACATTTTTCTGACATCCAGTATCCACAATCGCACACATTTTTCCATACCCATCTGTTCTTTCTCTCTAAACTATATTTGCATTGTAAAAGACCTGATTAAATGTTTGTCTATTAATCCATCCTCTTCTACCATACCCTCTCATACTTCCTTCCTGTTCTCTCAAATCAGAATCACAACTTGCATCTACTACTACCAGGATTCTATCATACTGGTCACGCTGTTTCTCTTTGCCATATCGTTTATCCAACTCCTTTTAAGTTTTTTTATACCTTTATCCTTTCCTAAATCATCCAGATTTATAATGCAAATACTTTCAAACACTTTTTCTCTCAGACCCATGAGAACTTCACTACCTGGACAATCATAATCCTTTCCATCCAACTTATATCATCACTACTAGTTTTTTTTCCACACATCATAATCGTTTACTCCACTCCTGTCACCTTGAAACCCTATTATTCTTCTTCCTTTCACATCTGTTCTCTCCTTGTGTTTGCCCTCATCACCTGAAGAATCATCCATCTCTACAATGACAAAAAGGAACGCAAAAGATCGACTAAGAACATAGCGCAACTACGCTCTGCTACCACTGAATGAAATTATACTCGAAGCTAATGTAAAACGATACCAGAAGACGCACACTTACTTTGAATATATAGAACTTCAATCTTCTGTTACGTAACATCAACAAATTTTAAAGTATTATATTAAGTCTACTTTTTGTCGTATTAATTATATCCCAAGAAAGCAAGCCGACTATGGCCGGAGTCTACTTACTCTCCCAGAACAAACTTAACACGTTCTAAAGCAAGTTAAACCTTAAACAATTAATAGCCTGAAGGGCAAACACAAACTTTAATTACAAAAATATTGTTAACTGAAACAAGAAATAAATAAAAGATAGAGTGAAAAGCAAAGCACAAAAAATACATGCAAATCACAACCTAATGAGGTGATTCCACCATCAATCCATTATACAAAACAACCTTATATATATATATATATATATATATATTTGAGTTTTAAGACTCGACAAACCCTCACTGTATATATCAATATAATATATATATATATTATATATATATATGCGATATATATATAATATATATATATATATATTATATAATAAATATAACTATAATTATATAATAATATATAGAATATATATATATTATATATATGTATGTGTATTATGAATAGGAGATATATATATATATATAATATAAATATAATAATAATAGTAATATATTGGAGGTTTACACGAGACCATCGACAGAACCCTTCCACTGTGGTTATTCTCGTCCTAATGTGGGGTGGTCATCCCCTGGGCAAAGCCCACAACCATACCCCCTCACAAAACCCCGCCATTCTTTCCTGTTATGCACCTTTCTTCTTGCCTCTGACAAACTCACTTATTATTATTATTATTATTATTATTATTATTATTATTATTATTATTATTATTATTATTATTATTATTATTATTATTATTATTATTATTATTATTATTATCATTATCATTGTTATTAAATTATTTATCGTTAATATTGGTTTATTAATATAAAATTAAATGTTGTAATTTCTTTTTACTATAACCTGGAAAATATTTTTTCAAGGAGTAGAGAGTCAGCTAATATTACAGACTCAAAGTAGGGAGTCAGTCGTCGAAAAATATTTTGATGACTTCTCATCCATGCTTTCAAGTTCGAATGATTGATTTTTATTATTTTTTTTTTTACTCAACTCCAACATGGATTATGATAAAATTGGTATGTAGTGATATCTTATGTCATAGTTACAAAATCAGCTGTAATTTTATTCACGACAAAAATAACACCTTTGCTATTTCTATCTGCCTCCAAATGTCTGGCGTAATCTTCTCTATCCAAATCCAGCCACTCTGCCCCCTTGCTGAAAGGATCCTTTCTGTACCACTTTGAAGTCCTCAGCATATTAGCAGTATTTATAGAAAGATTTAAAACAGAAGCAGCCCAACTGTTTTATAGTAAATTAGAAACAGATGGTTAAAAACCACAGAAACATTATTAGTGGTAGTGGTAGTAGTAATAATATTTTTATTATTAAGAAAATCTTTTTTTGCAGGAATTTGTGAACCTAAAAAACGTTTCTTCATTGCTAGAGAAAATAAATGAAAAGGTTTCAGAGGAAAGTTTCGAATCGGATGAAGAGAAATACTTCGCCAACCTTGTTACATCAAAGTTCCCTTTGCTGCTTCTCAACAAGTTGACTGATGAGGAAATAGAGGTAAATTTTGTATAACATCAATACTTCTTGTTTGCAAAAACATTATTATTATTATTATTATTATTATTATTTTTATTATTATTATTATTATATTATATTATTATTATTATCATTATCATTATCATTATCATTATTATTATTATTATTATTAATCCTAACCTGTAAGTACTATTGGAGCTATTCTAATTTAAGAAAACTTAAGGTAACTTACTATGTGTTTGATTATATGTCACAATGTTGAAATTCGCCCTGATGGCCCAGGGTGAAAAGATAGATAATAATAAAGTATGAATGAGATAGGAAAAAGATAAATGTACTGGATATTAGATATAGTGAAGTCCATAGGAAAAAGATAAATGTACAAGATATTAGATATAGTCAAGTCCAATCCAGTCAAATGTATAATTAGATGTACGATGATAAGATCTTTTACCCTCTTCTATTAAATGAATTACACAAATAAAGCTCACTTTTCTTTACAGTTTTTTAAATTTTTTTTATCAGGCAGTTTTTATTTGAATGATTCTTTTTATGCACAAAGTACAATAATACCACTTAGGTAAACTACTGAACACTAATGTTAATAATATTAAAATAACCTGGAGATTGGGAAAATAAAAAAAAACATCCTATATAAACTGTTAAGTTATTCCACTTACCTGAAATGGATTTGCTGTATTGTTTTCCATTTGTTGAATAAACATTTTTATTAATATTATTATGTTAAGGGTGATGTTGAGGAGAAGAACTTTATTGGATAATTTGAACGATATTTTGGACGTGGTGAGTAGGAGCTTCAAATTGATATTGTTGTTCAACTTTAATTGTTGGATAGGGGATTGAAAGCGGCATAGTATAACAGGTGCCTTCCTTGCGGCTGCTGGAGAAAATGTAAATGGGAGGAAGATAACTGATTTTTGTGAGGAGAAAGAGGTATGTGTGTAAGTAATACATTTTTCGAACACAAGAGTACCCACAAATATATGGGAGATGGTGTAGGTAGAGATTGTATCAAGGTAAAAGGTATGATTGATTATGTGTTGGTGAAGAAGTAATTGTTAAAGTATGTGATGGATGTTAAATCAATTAGGGGGTATGGGAATGTCAAATCATTATGTTGTTTTATTTAAAATTAAGTTAGTGGGGCTTAGATGGAAAGGAAAGAAAAAAAAGGAAGGAAGTGGGAAGAAGTCGGGAAGGAAAATTTCCGCTATTACGATCCATCGCTTTGACAAAGTTTATCATCAAATCAAGGAAGGCACAGTTAATGCGAGTTTTACAAGAGGCTGAATGATTAATTTTTATTTCAGATGTTTGTGTGTTTTTCTTCGATTGCTGCTTTTTTATTTTTTTATTAAGTGGTTTTTCCTGTCCAAACTATTTCACATACACACATCAGCAGAACTATGTTTATCCAAAGTTCTAGTACAAGATCTATTCATAGATTTCCACAAATTTTCATATTGTCATACAATTCTTTCATAAGAAAAAGGATTTCTGTAGATTCGTCACATTTCCATTATGAAGGAAGATCGCTTTCAATCTTTTTTTTGAAGAATCTATAAAGTCCCCATTCTTATGGATTCAAATCTTATAGTTCAAGTCTGTAATAAGCTGCACTATGCAAAATATCTTATTTAGATACACTCTCTCCCTCCACGTCTCTCTCCTCCTCCTCTCGTCTCTCTCTCTCCCTCTCTCCTCTCTCTCTCTCTCTTCGTCTCTTCTCTCTCTCTCTCCTCTCCTCTCTCTCTTCTTTCTCTCTCCTCCTCTCTCTCTCTCACCTATATCACATACACACACATTTCTTGTTCTTCTCATCTCTCTTTTTCTTTCTCTTTGCCATTCTCTCTTTTCCTCTCTCTCTCTCTCTCCTCTCTCCTCTCTCTCTCTCTCTCTCTTCTGCTCTCTCTCTCTCTCCTGCTTCTCCCTCTCTCTACTGCTTTTCTCTCTCTCTCTCTTTTTCTCTCTCCTCTCTCTCTCTCGTCTCTCTCTCTGCTCTCTCTCTCTCTCTCCTTTCCTCTCTCTCTCTCATCTCTCTCTCTCTCTTCTCTCTCTCTCTCTTTTCTCTCTCTCTCTCTCTTCTTCCTCTCTCTCTCTCTCTCTCTCTCTCTCTCTCTCCTCTCTCTCTCTCTCTCCTCTCTCGCAAATAAGAATCATTCATAACTTAATTTTTAGTCTGTTGCTCAATAATTTTTTTTTTTTTTTTTTTTTAAGCATCACTGAATCCAAGAAACTTGCTCATTAGAAAAATGAAAATCTGTTGGCTATGTACGAACCCATCGCTGACAAGGTTGTTTACATCAAACACGAAGATAGTTAATTACCAGTTTCACCAAAGAGGTTGGAAAGAATAATTATTTATTTGAGTGTGTGTTTTTCCAAAGTCCTCATAGTACAAGATCTATTCACAGATCTCCAAAAGATTCTTCATATGTCATACAAGCTCCCTTCATAAAAAAGAAAGTAATTACTTAGGCATTAATTCTACACTTTTCCATATGAAGGAAGATTGCTCTTAAAAACTTAATTTTGAAGAATCTATTAAGTCTCTCATTCCTAAAAAGCGTCCGTTGCTGTTTCTATGCATTAAAAAAAAACATGTGACATCTGTATTAAGCTACACTTTGCAAAATTTCTTATCTTAAAGTTTTAAAGTGTTCCACATTCATTGAAATAGGGTGGCGTTAATTTTGGAATGGTTTGCCACAGTGGGTGGTTTAGTGTGACTCTATTGCAACATTTCAGAAATGATTGGACAGGTATACGGATGGTTTTGATATCATATAGTATATTTTGACTAAGCCAAATTGGCGGGTTTTTAGTCATAGTAGTTATTAAGGTTAAACTGCATGTTATGACTATGACAAAATTTATTAAAGCTTGTAGTGTGGTTAGCATATACTTTAGCTATAGTTATTTCTTTTAGTTGTAGAATTTGTGTTTACTATGTAAGTTATTGACAAGCCCTAGGGTGCTTTGTGGATTCGCATGAACATGTTTGGTGGTTGGTTCTATTAGGTTAACTGGGACCAGGGATGGCATTTTTAGTGATTTTTTTGATTTTTTTTTAAAAAATCAATTCGTGATTTTTTTGATTTTTTTTAGTTTATTCTATTTTTTCAGATTCGTAACGTTACAAAATATATATCGCGTGACGTTACGAATCTGAAAAAATAGAAAAAAATCAAAAAAATCACATTGATTTTTTTTAAAAAAAAATCAAAAAAATCACTAAAAATGCCATCCCTGGTCTCGATAGGCCCATGTGGCTTCTTACTGTCTATATTTCTAATGTTCACATTCCCTGTCTATCATTGCTCTTTTCAACTAAATTAATGAATCACATACAACAGATTCCTCTACTTTCTTCTATTCCTCTTAGACATAAACAAAACGATTCATAGTGATGGATCGTAATGGCAACGGAGTTTCCTTTATGAATTTAACATTATATTTCTTTTATCATTATAAAAGGCTAAATAAAAGTAAATCATTTTAAACATATACAAAGCAGACGTTAGCAAAATGTGTAAGTTTTTTAAATTAAAAAAATGAAAACAGTAGTACAATTTCTGACATTTTCCATTCATATTTACACCCAAAATCGCATTAAGAATCTACCAATATTATGCGCTTAACCATTGAATTGTTTAATAATGGTTAATGAGGATGCCATTTGAAGTTGTGGTAACCTTTTCTTAACCCATCTCATAATCAGAAATTTTGATATTTTGACTTTGACAAAGTTACTTGATTAAGAATGCATTCATTAATTAATTTTTAAGTATACCTTTTTTTTCATTTTAATGTTTAGATTAAACTTTTACATTCTATATTACTCAAATTATTAATATAGAATGTGCAGCTTAAATATATTTTTGAATTTAGAGTAAAAGTAGTTCATTATTTAAGTTAATAATTTTGCAATTTTTATTTAGTTTGGTGCGAAATGTAACTCTATGATCCGGCAAACAAACCACGCTTAGCGAGTGTTTTTTGGCAACAAGGCAGAGAACGCGCATGAAAAAAAGGATCTCAAGAAGATCCTTGTGATCTTTTCATACGGGTGTCTGAGCTATGGAAAAAGTTGTAAAGAAATTCAGTATTGTAATCTCGTGAGGCTAAATTCAAACAAAAGAGTATGTTAAAAGACATCATGCTTACGCATCAAAATACAAAATTATTTAAATGTTCTGAATGCAACTTTGAATGTAATCGTAAAGATAGCTTAAAAAGTCATATCTTCAATAAGCATGAAAATATCAAATTATTTAAATGTGCTGAGTGCAGCTATGAATGTAATGACAAAAGATACCTAAAAAGACACATGCTCAAGCATGAAAATATCAAATTATTCAAATGTGCTGAGTGCAGCTATGGATGTAATATCAAAAGTGACCTAAAAGTGCACATGCGTATTCATGCAAAAATAAAGTTATTTAAATGCTCTATGTGTGTCTATGAATGTAATCAGAAAATTCACCTAAAATTACATATGCTTAGTCATGGAAGCGTAAAAGCTTTTAGATGGCTGAGTTGTAGGTTTGAAATAACGCAAAGGAAAGCTATTAAAAGGCACATGCTCGGGCATGCAAAATTTTAAAAACTATGTGAATGCAGAGGTAACATTGAGTAATGAGAGACATAGCATGAAAACACACATGCAAGTTAATCATACAAATATAAAATTATTTAAATGTTCTGAGTGCATCTATGAATGTAATAATAAAGAAAGCGTGAAGTTACATATGCTAATGCACGCAAAACCCATTAAAATTATTCAAGTGTTTGGAGTGTAAGCCCTTTTAGATGTAATGTAAAAACCGAAGTTAAAAAAAGAGACCAACCATGCTCCAATACAATGAAAAGTCAAGCGTCACATACACCCACCAACAAGTCGCATAGCACAACAACCAAACCAAGTGAACTATGCCACACACAACACAAAACCACTCAAGCGCAACACACTATACAACCACCACACCACCAAGCTCCAACAATCAACCACCTCCCACACACATCCATCTGTCCCACACACCATAGTGGACAATTCACCCTAGAAAAACCAGCTCCACACCAACCGCTACACCCACACACACCACTTCTCACCGAACCCACATGAGAACCTTCACACCCACAGCCACCCACACCACCACTCCAGACATCCCATAACAACAGCCACACTACGACAACAATAGTACACCCAAAGTAACAGTATCTACGCAACAAGACGCTTCCAGAGCTCAGAAAAACACACTAAACCAACGCGACACAGCTCCACACAACAAAACCAGCAACCCTACCAATCGAGACACAGCATCCCAACAACAGAGCGACGCAACCGACACAACTAAGACATCACCAGCACACAACGCGAGTAGCGCAGACGACAACACCGGTGCATAAGCACACCACACATATAACACCGCCAACCACCACCACGACACTCATCCAACAACAACAACACACACACACCCACCCCCACAACGATGCTTCAAATAGGATCAAACATAATACAAACATTTCTAACAGCGCTCGCTCACTCACGTCATCGACTGCAACTAGAAAACACACACACACAACCATCCACACACAACCGACACCAGCACTTAACAACAAACAACACTGCGCACGACCCTCACACACAATCGAACACATATAACAACACGCACTCAATCACACACACACACAACAACAACACACACACACCGACCGAGAACTGACAAAACCACCAACACCTACAAAATACCATACAACAACAAACCATGCGATCAAACACACACTCAACCTATCGAACAACAGACACTCGCCACACACACACTATCACAGACACCACTTTCACACACGTGCGACACAAGACAACACACAACACACACTTCAACTGAAAGACCACCGACCCTAATTACCAACATCCGAAATTAAAATTACATATTGCGCAAAAACATGAAAATTCATAAGGTTGAACCGAAATAATAGGCAAAACACTCGGTAAATCGGCCATCTTTACCTATTTAATCGTGATCTGACCAAGTCGATTAATCGCCTAATAATCAACAGGGCCTGGCATAAGCTTAACCCGGTTTTTTTTATTTAGAAAGCCCAACCCACCCCGGGTTTTTGAACTTTTTTTCATAAAAAAAACACGAAAAAACCATTGTAATAATTGGGCAAAATCAACAGAACTTGACACTTACGATGCTTTTAAATTATAATATATATAATTATATATATACATATTATATATATAATATAATATATAAGTAATAATATATATACTATACATAATATTATATATATATTATATAAATATAATATATAATATATATATACTATATATTATTCATACTGATATTATATATAATATATATATATATATATATAATACTTATATATGGATATTTATTATATATATATATATATATATATATATATATATATAGATATATATATCATAATATATATATATATATATATATACTATATATATATATATAATATATATATATATATATATATAATATATATATATATATATATAATACTATATATATATTCATATATATATATATATATATATATATATATTATATTAAAATATATATATATATAGGGATCGTGAATAGTTGGGTTGGCTGCCTACTACAATCTATTCTTGCCAGGACATGCTAATGCAGGCCTCGGTGAGGGTCGTGATCGCCGTAAACGGCCTTCTATCTTTCGGCGCAAATGTATAGAAATCGTATGGGTACATGGAATGTCAGAGAATAAATGTTGCAGGAGAAGAGGAGCAGAAAGTGTGAACCCTGTATTTAGAAAGGGCAAATTAGATTTGCTCGCTGTGACTGAAAACTAAGATGAAAGGAAACGTTGAAACTGAGTTGTTGGGGTGTGAAAATGTGTGTGTGCGTGATGTGAACCATGAATGAGAAGAATTTAGAAAAAGAGTTGCAATTTGGATGGAGTAGACCTGTGCGTACAAAGGCATATGGTAGACTTTGATTGTGTGAGCCAGTCCTAGAATTCTAAGGGTTAAATTTAATTTGAAGAAGTCAAGGTATGATGTGTGTGTTGTGACGTATGTGTCCATCTGGGGGAAAACGGTTGTAAGTGAGTACGATTTTTTGGGATAATCTGAATCAATGTTCTGGATGGGTGAGTAGGAGCTTCAGACTTGATAGTGTTGGGGACCTGAATGGTTGGATACCGACTGTGATTCAAAAAACAAGGGATGCTGTTGCTACTATAATTATGGTTGAGTGGTCAAGGTGCGGTGACCGAAAATGAGCTAATCGGTTAGGAAGGGTGATTGACCCTCTGTGAAGAGAGCACCCGGTATGTGTCAACCAGTAACTAGTTTTCCTAATTAATATCTACTTAAGCGAGTATCCATAAGTATACTAGAGTGGGTATAAGTAGAGATGCTATCGAAGTGAAAAGTATGATTGATTTTAGGTTGGTGAAGAAGGAGATGTTGAGCTATGTGTTGGATGTTAAATCAGTAAGGGTGTTAGGAGAATGGATTACTCCTTCCGCGGCCGATCATTATGGTTCTTTGGTAAATGTAAGTTGCTAGTGGCCTTGGTATGGAGAGGAAGTCGATACGAAAGCGAAGCTAGGTTAAGAATTTCAAGGAGTGGAGAAGTTAATTTGCCAGCAAAGACAATAAGATACATTAAGAGCCTCGCGTAGTAAAACGGGTGATGTGGATAACCAGGTATACTGACAAATCTGGGGCAAAATGAAAGAAGCAATTTTTTAGTAGTGCAAAGAAGTATGTGGATGTGCTAAATAAGTAGGAGTATATAATGTTATAAGTGGACATGGTTGAATGATAAAGCGTGATGAACAGCGGAAACGGTAAAAAAGAAGCGGATTTAGTATATGACATTGAACAAAAAAAGATGCTTGGAATTAATATAAGGAGTGAAAAAGGAAAACTATAAAGGTGTTACGTAGGAGAAAGACAAGAGGTAAATGTAATCTAGGAAGGTAGGATGAATGAGGACTACAAGGGATATAGGAAGCTCAAATCTGGTAATATGGATATATAATAATATATATGAGAATAAGGAATTCTGCTTAGAAAATGAATAGGGGATGGTGATTTTGTCAAAACTGCATGAAACATGGGTAGTGAGAGAGATGTGTTGGACAAGAAACACTCCGAAACATCGTGCACAAGTGATGTAACAAGTAATGAAGATGTGATAGTGAATGTGTAGATGGGTTTGATGGTGCTAATAGCAAACTTCAATAAGGAATATAATTGCGTGGTATGACGTGTGATGTAAGTAAGGAGAGGTAATCATGGGCCCACTCCTCCAAAAGTTGAAGAATGGATAAATCTGCCAGGTCAATAGATGAGAATACGGTAATCATATGATCAGAACGGCAGGCGAGATATATGATTGGATTATAAGTTGCGATGTAATAAAGCGTCATAGAGGGTATATCTCCACAGTGGATTGAGAGCGTCCCGGTAATCAGTAACCCTTAATATTAAGGGTAAGGGGAGAATAAACTGGGAACGTAAGAGATATATAGGTGGTGAGTAAGTTTACTTGATGTTGTAGGAAGTATATTGCTGGTATTTTGGTGAAAGAGTGCGACTGGACTCGCACTGGAAGTATTATTGGTGGAGAACACAGCCTCGCGTTATAGGAGTGGTTATGAGGCTCATGCGTGGATCAAAATCTTTACATTGAAACAAAATGATGTGAGAAAAATGAGGGAGAAGAAGAAAATAATTCCTCCTAGCGTCCCTTTATGGACTCTTTGCACAGGCGTATGATCCGTTAATATGAGGTTTATGGCAGGTGTTAGTGATATATGGTGGTTTGGGTGGGAGGCTTGCGAATGGAATCAAAAGTATGTAATGATAGATAGTGAAGCGGTCGGTAAAAGAATAGAATTGGTCAATGGTCCACTCGGTTAGATTTAATAGCGGCAGTCAAGACCCCAGTGGTTGTGTTATTATTTTCTTGGTTATCTCCAATTGATATGATGGGTGGTTATGAAACCAGAATTCGACCGGTGGGATGCAGGTAATGCGTGTTGAGTTATGGAAGTTGAGTGAAAGAGGAGTGCCCTACCTAAATAATATATTGCGGTCATGACCATTTGTTCCTTAGTGAATCGAAAGAGAGTTGAGAGGATTGGGTAGAAGAATTTGGCAGGGTTGGTAAAGAGGGGCTTGAAAGTAAACTTGGATAAGAGTAAGGTTATGAGTTGTAAGTGAGGACACTCCCTCAGTGTGAAGTTATGTTAAGATGGTGAGCAGCTGAACAAGTGTCTGATGTTTAAATATTTAGGATATATGTTGGATGAAACAGGGAACGAGACGATTGCAGACCCTCACCTCATACTCGGTCGTTGCAATAAACGCCCTTGGGAATTGTAAAGGGACTAAGTCTTGAGTGTCTGGTTTACATGAGGTATGCCCGGTACCTGTTTCAGTTATGTCCTATATATATGGTCTGGAATAAGAAGCTTAGATCTAAAGTTCAATGTGTCAGATGGACAATCTTAGGGGTGTGCGGTTAAAGGTGTTCCCGAGTTAAGAATCCCATTTTAAACTGAGGAATGACTTACATTAGAGATGGTGGGTGTGAAGAAAGCGGCGATAAATGAGAGAATAAATTGAAGTACATGCATTAAGATGGTTGTCATATGGAAAGGCATGACATTGCATAGTCGGTTGAAGCGGGTATAGTCGCCGAGCTGTGTTCGGGAACCCGACCGGCTGGGAGACGAAGGAAAAGTGGATTGGTCAGTAAACGAATGTTGAAGGAGAGAAATGTGAGTTTTTACAAACACACCTGTAAAACACCGTTATCTGTGTGAGTATCTGTTGTTTGTATGGTGCTATCTCTGGGCCAAGGACTCACCCTTAATCGACGATCTCCTTAGTGAGGGTCCATCGCTGTCATGTGAAGGCAGCGTTTATCTATCTACTATATATATATGACGTGAGGGCCTACTGGGCTTTCTTGTTCCCACCTTGCTTTTATTCATGTTTCCTTCTACTGCTTGTGTCTTTCGCGCACCTGACTCCCATTCTTGGGAAATATAAGGAATATGAAGAAGCACACCTTCCTCACCACTCACTATAGTATATATATGTATACCTCTCTCACACTCCACTACCTGAGTGAGTGTGATATATTATATACTTATCATATAATTAATATACATCTTTGGATCTATATTATACGATATATATCGTCATATATATATATATAGTTATTACCTATATATATATTATTAATATATATAATATATATATAATATATATATATATACTATATTATAATTTATATATATATATATATATAATATATAATATAATATATATATACATTCCCGAGCGAGCCCTGTGAAATATATAATATTATATATATGATAATGTGTGTGTAGTTTAAATGGATCGGCTAAAATTGGTTTGTATATTATTATTAAAGGTTTTTTTTGTTGACCAAATTTGGTGTGCCACCTATAGTGCATTAAAATTTAAAGGCATTTCATTTTTTAAGTTTTGTTGGTTATGTTGTCACTTGTCAGTGTGTTCAGCAATTTAGCAAAGGTCATGTCACTCATGTGGGTTTCGAAAGTAACACCTGTCACCTAGTATAGTGGGTGTTTTTGAGTGTGGGATGTCTTGGCCACAGAGCTTCAGCTTAGAGCTTTTTTGCAACTCCCCTTTTGTCTGGAGTGAGCAATGTTACTGCTGATAAATAATAATAATAATAACTAACAAAGAGCATTTAACTAGTAAACTAGAATTAAGATAGTTGAAATTAACACTAAAAAAATCCCTCACAAAACTAACATAAACATTTATCAATAACCACCAATTAGACCATCCCAAACCAAAACAACACCTCATCAGTTAATCCATTTATCCTTCATTTTTACCTTTTTTTTTAATAAAATCCGGATAAAACCCAGTGATGGGTTTTTTCAAGGTGGGGTTTATTGAAAAACCCATTGGGGACAACCCAGTTGTCCCCAATCGTGCCAACCCTGATTATCAAGTATAAATTTACCATCCTACTACAATTCCAAATTTTAATTCATTAATGAATTCGATTCACAAGGTTAAGCTTCGTTTTTTTTTCTTTTCTTCAAAATACTGCTTCAACCCAAAATGTGCATGTCTTGTTTTGCAATGGATTTATATATATAAAAAATAAGGTTCCTGTTACAGTTTTTTTAAAATATCTAAAAAAAATAAAATACTTTTTATTAATTTTTATGCATAAACTTAAAAAATCCTTTTATGTTTTTAACATTGTAATTAAATGAAACTTGGTACTAAAGTTTTAAAACTAATGTTATAGTGCGAAAACATTAATTTCTCCATTTAATAGGTATAGCCTATTTCGCGCAGGTTCATAAATGTTAAAAATTCGTTCAATCTCAACAGAAGCAGCTGGAGCACTCTAATATTTCAAAGCCAGCTTGCTTATATTTGAGAAGGCTTCCTTTGAATTTTTCCACCAAAGAAATGAGTCTGTCTCTTGGCAGCAGTGGTAAATTCAAATATTCTTCTAATTTTCTTTTGATTTGATTACTTTTGCTTGTTCTTTTCTTTTCTCTCTTTCCGGAGACACTTAATTTTCATCACCTTTTCGCTTGCCACATGCTGATTCATCAAATAAACCTTATAGACTTAGAGGTACGACTTTTTTTTACATTATCTCCAGAAGTTACTCTTCATAAACCATTTGACATATTGAGTCATTCTTTTTCATATCAACCAATGCCCTAAATAATAATGTAAGTAGCTTTATTATTATTATTATTATTATTAAGATCATATGTTACTCCACTTATGTGACGTCATAACCCGACCGTATGCTCTTCAAAATAACTGTATTTGTTGTAGAACCACCGTTATGCATCAACCCCCGCTTGTACCGATTTTGTTAAACGCTTCCGAATTCCATTTGCTTTCTTACTTAGTGTGTGGATTGTCCTTTTGCACGCAAGACGTGTACTGTTAAAAATGCGTATTATTGTTAGGTAGTGCCATAGTATAAAAATTAAACCGTGGTAGTGCTGACACGTAGTTATTTAATAATGTCTCCTATTTTATGTTTCAACATTCCCTTACTCGATTTGTTTATGACTTATTTATGATTCCGTTTAGACTTGTTTTATCTTTGATTTATTTTGATTTAGTTTTATTTACAAATTAAGCTTTTCTTATAAACTGTGAAAATTGAACTACTCACAGATTTGGGAAATATCTTAATAAAAATTGGTCGTAAGTTATATTCTATATTATTTACCGTTTTTAATTTTTACATTGATATAAAAAGTATACATATTTATAAAAAGGATATTGATACTCAGTGACTTATTAAACATTGTTTATTTCAAAGTGTCTTATCTCAAACCTTCCAAACTTCATCGAGAACCTTGCAAATAAAATCGATGCTCCATCAGCTGCAGGTGCACCACTGCGTACAGTGGCACCTATTCTCATTTCTAAATTCACCAATTTTTATGCTACATTGACCATAAGAGGACAATAAGAAAAGCTGTAATAAAACACCTCATTTTAAATTTTATGTAACGAGAATTTATCATTTTTCATCTGGACGAATCATCTATCAAATACACGAAGCAGGACATTCTTTCTATCCGCCAACAGTGGCGACAGTCCAAATCCTTCCTCCTCATGGAAGCGCGACAGAAAGACAAAATATCGCTGATTGTTTAATAATATATATTACTAAATAATAATATATATATATTATATATATATATAACACTACTACTAATCAATATGAAAATATATATAATATATATAACTATATATATTATTATATAATATATAATATAAATATATATGAGTATATATATAATATATATATAATATATAATATATATATAATATATACTATACTCACTATATATATATATATATATAATATATATATATATTTCTTCTTTCTTTATCTTCCTCTTTGCCCCAAGACTGGGGTGGGGGTACGACAAGCATCGGAAAAAAAAGCAGTAGAAGAAGCTACTGACAAAAGTCGAAAAGGCGCCAACAGCAAAACCACCCTTACCGCCCCCTCTTGTACCATTAATTATGAGAACTCATCACAGACAGAAAATCCACCATAGAGCATTCATGGAACAGCGACGGATCCATCACTATGGTAAATCGTCAATGTAAGGGTTCATCCCCTGCCCAGGTGGGCCCACTACAGACCAATCCCATCCATGCTCCCACCAACATAAACTCCGCCATCTCTCCTATCATGCACCTTATATTCCTCTGTCTATATATCTTTTCTGCCTTCAGACAGTATTCTTTAATCAATCCTCTTTTCGGTACTCCCAGCACGGTCGTCCAACACACTCCCACTATACATCCGCTTAACCAACCGACTATCATTCAACCTCTTCCACCATGACCAACCATCCAACATTACTTCATTATTTCTTCATTACCCCTTTTGTCACACCACAACAACTCTCTAAACGTTCATTCCTCATTTTATCACATTCTTCTCAGACCCACCTGCCATGCCCCTAAGATTGTCCATCTTGATACACATTGAACTCTAGATCAATAACTTCTTATTCCAGCACCATAGTCTCACTACTATAACAAAGGTAACAACAAAACAACACACCCTCATGTAAGGCCCTAGCTCACTCAAAGACTTAGTCCCTTTACATTCACCAAAGATTTAATTGCACAGCAACGCTTGCCTGCCATCACCACTCTCTCT
>JABUQX010079281.1:17500-19051 GCA_015478945.1 Trachelipus rathkii | reverse complement strand
TGTAAAACTTGTGTAAAACTTGTGTGAAGCTTATGTAAAGCTTGTGTAAAGCTTGTGTAAAACTTGTGTGAAACTTTTGTAAACCTTGTGTGAAGTTTATGTAAAGTTTGTGTAAAGCTTGTGTAAAACCTGTGTGAAGCTTATGTAAAGTTTGTATGAAACTTGTGTGAAGCTTCTGTAAAGCTTGTGTAAAACCTGTGTGAAGCTTGTGTAAAACTTGTGCAAAGCTTGTATAAAACTTGTGTGAAGCTTATGTAAAATGTGTAAAACTTGCGTGAAGCTTGTGTAAAACTTGTGCAAAGCTTGTATAAAACTTGTGTGAAGCTTATGTAAAATGTGTAAAACTTGCGTGAAGCTTGTGTAAAACTTGTGCAAAGCTTGTATAAAACTTGTGTGAAGCTTATGTAAAATGTGTAAAACTTGCGTGAAGCTTGTGTAAAACTTGTGCAAAGCTTGTATAAAACTTGTGTGAAGCTTATGTAAAACTTGTGTAAAGCTTTTGTAAAACTTGTGTAAAACGTGTGTGAAGCTTGTGTAAAGCTTGTATAAAACCTTGTGCAAAACTTGCCTTTAGAATAAAAAAGTTAAAAAAGTTTGATTTCGTATTTTCTTGATATTTTTTTTCCACTCCTAATTTTAGAAAACTCTTCATAGAAACTTTAAATTAATATTTAATATATTTTAGAGTTTTAAATTGAGTTACTATGGTGATCACTTGGGGGAGAGGGGTATATAAACGGGGTCCGTTGTGAAGATAATGTTAAAAACCAGCTGGTCTGTTTCATTAACCTAGCAACTGCTATTTAGCAACATACAACGAAAACGTTTGGCATCATTCATTATTTTGGTGTTGAAACGACATATTTACTGTAGCTAATAGCCAAACTATCTTACAAATAATAATAATAATAATAATAATAATAATAATAATAATAATAATAAAATAATAATAATAATGAATATTAAATAATAAAAAAATAAAATTAAAAATGAAAAATAATAATTAATGATTCAAATTTCAAATGAATAATAATAATAATAATATAATAATAATAATAATATAATAATAATAATAATAATAATAATAATAATAATAATAATAATAATAATAATAATAATAATAATAATAATAATAATAATAATAATAATAATAATAATAATAATAATAATGCAGTTCCTACAATCTAATTAAAAAGATATATCTGGCAACTGAGTAATCATCTTTCATTCATGTTCTGGGCAAGAGACCGCTAATTAAAACGTATCTTTATATATAAACGATCTGTCAAACTATCCATTTCAATTCAAACCAATTATAAACAAAATATACAGGGTGGCAGTCAAGTCTTCGGTAAAAATTTATCGAAAGATAAATTGAGATTTCGGGGAAATATTTTTGGTGACCCGCAGAGTGACCCCGAAAACGTATTGTGCTTTTTATATATATAAAAAAAGAATTTTCGAAAGCTAATTTTAATTGACTTGACATGGAGAAAATGGATTCTCGACGAAAGACGGAGAGTAAACTATTATTATTATTATTATTATTAT
>JABUQX010079281.1:0-12500 GCA_015478945.1 Trachelipus rathkii | reverse complement strand
CATAGGAATAGACCTAGACGTAGTTCTTCTCCTGTGAAGCTACTTAGCATTGTATGTGCAGGGACAGAAGTGATTACATTTAACGGAATAAATCACACCCAGTTAAGTGGGTACAAAAGAACTAAGGAACCCTCACTTCCGCGACACACATAGAACTACTCTAAATTGCGGGGGGAGGTCCACGGAGTCCCCGGAGGGGAAAAATAAAATCAAATCTTTTTATGAGAAAATACAACCTACAGCGCTGCTGTCATGATTCATTAAAAATTGCTTCGATCATCTTATAAAATAGCAGGAAATCTTTATTTATTACTACTTTCACACCGAACTATAACATAAAAATCTCATATGTAAATAAGACTATTTTGCATTTCAGAGGCGCAATATTTACACACACCTCCTCTGAGAAATTCTATTTATTATATGAGATAATAATGGCCGACAGGAAGTGGGATGAGAATGTTTACTAAATTGTAATGAACATATCAATATAATGCAAACAAAAAATTGTATATTACGTTCTCGAGCAAAAATATAGGGGGTAATGACAAGTCTTATAAATTTTCATCATAACTTATAATACATTAATAAAGTTAAAGTAGTGAAATAATCTGAGAGAGAGAGCTTATATTTACCCTCAGAATGTTTTCAATACCAGTTTTGAGCATCAACACATTTTACTTCTTCAAGTTTCTGCTTTATGTCAGCTGACTTTAAAGAAATGATTGGATTATCATCGTCGTTATCAGAAGGTCCATGATGCTCTTGAAAAGGATTTCTTCTAATTACCGCTCTTGATCTTTTAATAGGGGACAATTTAGTTTTAATTTCTGTAAGATTATTTTTCTCTTCAGAGAGGGAGACTATATTTCCTCCCCCCAAATGCCCTTGCAAACTTTCCTCCAATTCTGACATCTGTTTTAGAGGCTATGTCAAAACGAAGGCATTAAATAAATATATAAATATGAAGAACGCAAAACTATTGTCAAAAGCTAAACGATAAATACGCAAAAATTAAATATATATATATATATATATATATATATATATATATATATATATATATATATATATATATATATATATATATATATATATATATATATATATATATATATATATATATATATATATATATATATATATATATATATATATATATATATATAGGCAAAAACTTTGAATACGCACAATTGCAAACAAAATAAACAGTAATTGCCTTTATCTATGCAAGTGCAAATTAAAAAAAAAAACAAGAAATGCAACTACCCAAACTACAAAATTATAAATTTAAATTCCATTGTATTTCTGTAGGGAGAATCCGTTTAATATACCATTAAACTGTTTAAATATAATGTCTATAGTGGAGATAAAAATATATTACAGGTTTAATTCCATATTTGTTCAGAAAGAAAATTATATATATTTTTAATTTATATTTTTATTAATATTTTTTTTTTTTTTTTTCTTTTTATTTTTTTTTTTTTTATATATTTTTATATATTTTTAATATATATTTTTATTTATATTTTTAAAATTTTTTTATATATTTTTATTATTAAATTTTTATTTATATATTTTGATTATTTTTTATTTATTTATATATTTTTTATTTATTTATATTTATTTATTTATATTTATTTTTATTTAATTTTTTATTAATTTATTTTTATTTAATTTTTTTTATTAATTTTTTATTTATTAATTTTTTTATTTATTAATTTTTTTTTATGTTTATCTATTTTATTTATCTATTTTTTTTTTTTTATTTTTTTTATTTTTTATTTATTTATTTTTTTTATTTATTTATATTTTTATTTATTTTATTTGTATTTTTATTTGTATTTTTATATTTATTTATATTTATTTAATTATTTATTTTTATCTTTATTTACATTTATTTTTATATTTTTATCTTTATTTTTATATTTATTTTTATATTTTCATATTTTTATACTTTTATATTTTTATTTATATTTTATTTATTTTTATTTATTTTTATTTATTTTTTTTCATTTATTTTATTTTATTTATTTTGACTATTAATTTTTTATTATATTTTTTTATTTATTTTTTTTTATTTATTTTTTTTTTTTTATTTGTATTTTTATATTTATTTATATTTAATTATATTTATTTTCATTTTTTTTATTTATATTTATTTATTTTTATCTTTGTTTATATTTATTTTTATATTTTTATCTTTATTTTTATATTATTTTTATTTATTTTTATTTTTATTTTTTATTTATTTTTATTTATTTATTTATTTATATTTATTTATTTATTATTTATT
Organism: Trachelipus rathkii; assembly: GCA_015478945.1. NCBI lineage: Eukaryota > Metazoa > Arthropoda > Malacostraca > Isopoda > Trachelipodidae > Trachelipus > Trachelipus rathkii. Next base: position 10,204 of record JABUQX010079281.1, on the reverse strand, counting down.
TATTTATATTTATTTATTATTTATTTATTTATTTATTTTTTTTTATTTTATTTTTTTTTTTTTTTTTATATTTTATTACTTTTTATTTATTTTTTTATTTATGTATTTTTATTTATTTATTTTTAGTTATTTATTTATTTATTTATTAATTTTTATTTATTTTTTTATTTATTTTTATTTTTGTATTTTTATTTGTATTTTTATTTAATAATTGTATTTTTATTAAATAAAAAAATGACTGTTCGAGAAGTTATTTATATAAATTCTTTTTAAATTATTTTATGACAACATTTAACGCAAAAAGATTTTTTAAATTCAAAAAAGTTTACTCAAGATAACTGCAGTTCAAGTCTGCAGTGAGAAAAAGATTCCCAAGTAAATTTCTTTGTTATAAACTTGGAAAACGTAAAAGTCTTCAAGTCGCAACTTACTTAAGCAAATAAGGTTAAGTACGAAAACCTTCTCAAGTTACCTGCAGTACAAGTCTGCAGTGAGAAACTATGAGAAACTAGTAACTTTCTCAAGATAAAACAATCGTCGATTGCTTTGTAATTTATTAAGCACGTTAATATAATTGGTGATTATATTACGTAAAGTATTAAATAATTTGCCCATGTTATGCAATGCGCAGTTTGAGTTAACGATTATTTAACTCAATGGCAACTTAAATTATGATTGCGAATAAAGACTAATCTACTTACATTGCATTATAGAGAGCAAATAGAGGTTTATTTTCCTGGAGGCTAAGGCAGTTTAATATTTGCCTAAACTACGAAGGTTCTTTTTAGTAAAAGCTGATTGAGAAAGTTGTGGTTTCTCACAGCTTGAAACGACTATTTGATAAAATCGTTTCTTGCCTCCAAGATATTTAGTTTGTATCGTTACAAGAATATGTCTAAGTTAACGGTTTGACTATTCTTCTAAAACAACTTTAGATTAAGTCGTCTGATTATTCACAAATACAGTACAAATGCAAGTCGTTTGCATACGGTTTGTCACAAATTAAAGATAAGGCTATCGATTTAAACCTTCACAAATAATAATGCTTACGACTAACACAAGACCTTCGTGAATATCTACGACTATTTAAACAAGTCGTCTTAAACAAATATTTAACCAATTTGTAAACGTGGTTTACGCAGCAACTGCTGACAAAAAAAGTGATGAAATATTTGACTATCTCGCCAAGTGAAGCTACCTTTAATCTCCAGGAACATTTGACCTCTTTTTGTTGCCAGATTCTTTAGCATATAATAATTTTAATTATTATTATTAGTAATAATTTTATTACATTTCATAAAATCAAAGTGAAAATGCCTAAAGTCAAATTAAAACTATTATTAAAGCAGCTTCATACCTCTAAAAATATTTAAAAAAAAGTTAAATAGTTTATAAACTAAAAAATAACGTATAAATAGTTTAAATCTATGTAAACTAACTAATTATTTCTTTAATTAGTTTATATAATTTAATTTATTTTTAATCTTATATATATATATATATATATATATATATATATATATATATATATATATATATATATATATATATATATATATATATATAAATTTATATTAACTATATATTTTTCTTTCAAATAGTATATATATATATATATATATATATACTATATATAACTCTATATATATATATATATATATATATATATATATGCTATATATATATATATATATATATACTCTTTCTCATTTAACGCCTATATATATATTGAACGCCTCGTGGCGCAGGAGGGTTTGAACGCCTCGTGGCGCAGGAGGTTTGAACGCCTCGTGGCGCGGGAGGTTGAGTCACCGCCTCTTCATACGAGAGGACGGCGGTTCAAATCCTCCGCGTAGCAGTTGGGTTTATCTACCTGGGGGCAAGAATTAAAACGACTGCTGCCACGTTGGTGGCGCTGGTTTTGGGATAGCCGGCCTTAAGTTCGATTTCTGGTCCCCCATTATTTACCCCTAACACAGGGATGAAAACGTTAAGACGTTTTTATATATATATTTAAGAATATATTACATCTTCTTTGTGTAAATGTTGCAATTTCTGCCCCTTATTTACGGTTACTTAATAAATTTATGCCTTTGAAACATTTATTAATCCTAAATTTAAGCACTAGCGGTATCTCAAATTTTCCAACTATTATCACATAATTGATTTTCAAATTAACACTTTCTACTTAAAAATGAAAGCATCTGTACAACTACAACGAGAGTCAAAGATCGAGAGTTTCAGACTGTCTGTAAATTTTGAAGTTGGTTGGTTTTTTCTGTTATTTTTTTTTATAGAAGTATGTATCCTTCATTACATTCAACTGTATCGAATCTCTTAGTTTCACCCTGCTGTTTATTATAATAATTATCCCAATTCTTTATACAAAATGATTAGACTGGTTTTCTAAGATTGGTATCTGAAGTGTTAATCATTCTATTGTAATAAATAACATGAATAAAATCTTTGTGTTTGGTTCTATGGAAAGTGAGAGCCGAATTTATATTATCGATCCTAAGATCATATTTGTGCTGGTATATGACCGGGTAAAATCATTTGTTTCAACAAAAATAAGTTAAATTGAAGTCCTTACAAGTTATGGAATATACTTATAATTAAGTGTTAATTTGAAAATCAATTTTGTGAATATATATATATATATATATATATATATATATATATATATATATATATATATATATATATATATATATATATATATATATATTCATATATATATATATTATTGGCTGTGTCCTTTAAAAGGAAGTTTACCAATATATATCTGAAGATATGAACTCCGTGCGGCCCTGCAGTGTCACGTGTTAGCTACAAAACTAAACTGAAAAAACGCTTATATGACCACTTTCCTTTATCATGTTGTTTTAATTAAAGTAAGATGAAACATAGACGGTGGAACAGAGGGGGGACGAAATACCCCCGTCGTCCCCGCTGAGGCCGAAGACCCTGACTCTTTCCATCTTTGCGATTTAATCTTGGGTATTCCTTTAGTAAAAAAAAAAATTATTGGCAACTTTCGCGAGCATAGTTGCCTTGAAATAATCGAAAAATCGATTACATCGTTCGTTCGATATGATACTTCGGTTAACTTCCTTTTAAAGGACAAGTTCCCAAGTTCATATATATATATATATATATATATATATATATATATATATATATATATATATATATATATATATATATATATATATATATATATATATATAGAGACTTTCCTTTAGAAGGATGTTAACCATTATATATCAGGCGAACGATGTAATTATTTCAAGGCAATAGTGCGCTAAGGTTGCCAATAAGTTTTTATTTTTTAAACTAAAGGAATACCCAAAGATTAAATCACCAAATGGTCAGGGTCTATCGCGGCGCTCAACATGAAGACTCCCCCCCTCTGTCCCATCGGCTCCAGCTACTAATAAACAAAAAAAGTAAAACAAAATTAACATATAAAAATTAACGTGATAAAAAGCAACATGTGGCAACTTTTCTCTTCTTCTATTGGGTTTAAGTTAACACGTCACAGTGCATGGTTAATCGATTAGTGTTGAGCGATATTTCGATATGTAACATTTTATGTAACATCCTTTTAAAGGAAGATACCTATATATCATATATATTATATAACATATATATATATATATAATATATATATATATATATATATATATATATATATATATAATAATAATAATAATATATATATATATATATATATATATATAAATAATAACTAATAATATATATATATATATATATATATATATATATATATATATATATATATATATATATATATATATATATATATATATATAGCGACTTCTCCTTTAATAGAAGTTACATAAAGTGGAATAATATCGAAAATAGCAGAACTCTGCTCGTTACGGCTCTGCAGTGTCACGTGTTAACTAAAACTCGAAGATTGCGAAGAAGTTTCCACAAGTTGCTTTTTTTATATCGTGTTAATTTTTATGTTAATTTTTATAATTTTCTTTTTTATTCTTTTAAGAATTCGAGCCGACGGAGGGACAGAGGGAGGACGAATTCCGCCCCCCTGCTGAGGCCGAGAGACCCTGACTCTTTCCATCTTTGTGATTTAATCTTGGGTATTTCCTTTAGTTAAAAAAAAAAACTTATTGTAAAAAACACTATTGCCTTGAAATAATCGAAAATAATCGATTACATCGTCCGTTTCAGATATATTCTATTTGTGTTTGTTCCTTTTAAAGGATAAGTTCCTATATATATATCTATATATATATATATATATATATATATATTATATATATATATATATATATATATATATATATATATATATATATATATATATATATATATATATAATATAATATCTAGAAATAAAGTCGTATTTTTTCAGACTATTTGAATGCAACGATTATTTAAAGCGGAATCTTCTTTAAGAAAATATATTTGTGTTTTAAGCAAAACTTAAAATTCTTACGAAAGAATTTCTTAATTAAATATTCGTAATATAATCATTTATCATGAGAAATGACAAGGTGCCGATTCTCAAAAATTCTTGGTTCTAAAATCTAAGCAACCGGAAGTCCTAACTCGTTACTTATATAGTCGTTAATTATTCGTGAAGACTCGTCCAAACCTAAAATATTATTCTGGAAAGCTTGAGACGGGTTAATTAATATGTTTTCGAAGCCTGAGAAAACTAACTTTTCTCAATAAATAGTTTAAAATTTTCATAACATTCCGCGTACCTAAATATTCAGGTGAACGTGAAGCCCCTAGGCTCTCCAGAAAGCATACCTCGAAAATATTCAGGTGAACGTGAAGACCCTAGGCTCTCGAGGAAGCATACCTCGAAATATTCTAACTTGCAGTACAAGAAAATATAATCTTCAAAAAAAAGTTTGTCACTATAGTTATTTTCTCCTGTTAAAAGTTTGTTTGTCAATTAAATCAGTAAACTACTGCCGCTCAATGTAACCTGAAACTAATCAAAGTTAGCGAAATTAATTTAAACTTTTTTCGCGTTAAAAAAATTTCATACGTGAAAAAATTCGTGGATTTATATATCTGGGTGAAGTAAATTATCTATAACACGAGGACTCGAACAAATGCCTCACAGAATAATGTTTGTTTGAAACGATCCTCAATACTTTGATGTTGATTAATTATTTATTTGACTATGGAACGTATGAATTATAGCTAAGCAAAAAACTAGCCGGTTTCACAAATACCAAAAATGGCGATGCGCAAGAATAAATAAGTTTTTCACCCCATAGGCTTTTTTAAGCGACTAAATGACAACCGCTCTGAATGAATTCAAGCAACGACTGAATTTGTATTTTGTAGTAGGGAAGTTTTGTAGTAGTGATGCCGAAAGAGGACATATATATATCGATATTAAATATTTTTTCGATGATATTTTTTAGCCGATATATCGATATATCGATATTTTATCCTCAGTATTGAATCAAAGATTTTTTTTTACTTCTAGAAATTTTGAGTAGTTTATTTCATAAAATAACATTTTAGAAAAATGTGTGCATTTTTCAGGGGCGCGCTTGGAGAGAAGGAAGGAGGTCAGATGATCATACAAGAGTAGAAGTAAAGGCCTATAGGGAAAACAGTTTTCATGAAATATACCTATTGCGTATTTTACTTTTCAAATTAGATATTTATAAAAAGTAATGAAAGTATCCTATATAATAAAGGACAATACTAGTTTTGATGTTAATGTTAAATCTTTAATTAAATTTTGATTTAATCTGAAATTATTAATGTTTAAGTTTATATGGGAAGATTTTCTACTTTACTCGAAGCTTTATTCCCTTTGTAAAATAAACAACCAAAAAAATCAAAAATGTTTTTTTTACATTTTTAAAAAAAATATATATATATATATATATATATATATATATATATATATATATATATATATATATATATATATATATATATATATATATATATATATATATATTATATATATATATAGATATATATATATATATAATAATATATATATATATATGTATCTCACTATATATATATATATATATATATATATTAGTTTATTAACTGTTAACTTAGTTGACAATAAAATTAACAAAAAGTCATAGGAAATTACAAAACCTTTGAGCTATTGAAACCCTTCAAATTGACTGCAAAAGAATTATCGGGAGAAAAATACTTAACCGAGAGCATGGTAATTCCCGTGTGCAATTGTTAAAGAAAAAAATATGGATAAAATAAACCCCCAAGTCTAGTGTGATTTTAATGCTAAAGCAAACTCTATTCACCCTGGGAAATGAAAGAGTACGAGTTCTAGAAGAAAATGACTTGTTGGCCGCTGCAACAATTCTCGATCCAAGATTTAAAAAACTGCATTTTCAATCTTCCTTGATTAAATCTTTACTTATTTTTTGGATAATTTTAGAAGTCCTTGAGAATTTAAAGGATTTGGGAAATCAGTCTCCTCCGCAAATAGAAGAGACGGATTTGAAAGAGGTGACACCAAATGTTGACCTTTGGGATGTTCATGAAGAAGAAGCTGCTAAAAATACCCCAAATGCTCCATTACCTATGCAAGTCAGTATGCCAAACGAAATAAAATAATATTTAAATCAGCCTTTCCTACCAAGAAAATTTGATCTATTAAAGTTTTGGATCGACAGTATAAATGTTTATATAGCGATGAAATATTTTACTGTCTATGCAACTTCTGTGCCTTCGGAACGTACGGTATCTTTGTTAAATAATGTTTGTTCAGACGAACGAAATAGGCTAACATCTCGATGTATGTGTCATCCGCATCCGCATGACATCCGCTTTAAAATTGAAATCCACATCCGCATTCCACACTTCAACGACATCCACATCCGCACTTTTTCATGACCAACCATATATATATATATATATATATATATATCTTTATATATATATATATATATATATATATATATATATATACTATCTTTATATATATATATATATACCTCTATCTATATATATTTTCCATCACTAATATATATATATACAGTAGCACCTCGGAAGAACGGCGTAATTGGGACCTGACCCTCACCGTTAAGTGAAAAACGCCGGTAAGTGAATTAAGGCTTTTTTGTGCCTCGCGAGTGTCTGCAAAACTACTTACTATGTACTAATATATATTAAGTATGCAATAACACCAACTATAAAGCAATGATAGAAAGGGATGCTTCTGTGTTTACCTTCAATATATATTTGAGTACATACAGATATGATTACAGTGAAAGAAGAAATATAAAATTCTAAATACAAATATTTTTATTTTGAGGATCTTTTTTCGTCCGACCGTACAATGAATGTTGCCGGAGAATCTTCATTATCTGAATCCACAAACAACCGCCTTCGCTTTGCAGACGTAATAGTGATGTAGTTGTTGTAGAATCTGAAGTTGATGGCAGGCAGACGTTTCAGTGGAAGGCTGCTGTGGAGATCTTAGGAAGAACCTCTTAGAAAGTCTCCTCTTCTCAAATAGAACTTGCTCATAACATGCAATGACATTTGTTATAACATGGCGTAACTCAAACAATCTTTCAATGTATTAAATTAATAAATTTATTATACAGTATAAAGTTTGGAAAGATTGCGAGATAGATGCAGCGAGACGAAGACTATAACACAGACTGACGATAAATCTGTGCCGCTGCAAAGCAATTTGGCGATACAGTCTGTTCGTTCGTGCGTGCGTTTCCTTCCTTAAGCAGTAGCCGTTATTGCGAGGGCTAATATATATATATTTATATATATATATATATATATATATATATATATATATATATAACATATATATATATATATATATATATATATATATATATATATATATATATAAGCAGTTCTATATACTTCAATAAAATAATATTTTTTTTTTTTTTTTATCTTTATAACAGAGATAAATCAACACTTTTTCTTCTCGAAATTTATAATAATTCAAATAATTATATATTTTTAATTTTATTAAGAGCATAATTTTTGTAAGCCACTTTCTGATGGATGGAGGTTGGGAAAGTGGATGGTGGGATGCAAAAGCGAGTTGGGTCCTCGTCCCACATCCTGGAAACTTTCAACTCATTGAAGGGTTAACTAATTTACAAAAAAAAAATATATGTATATTTGTATAAATCTATAGTTTGACACAAATATATATATATATATATATATATATATATATATATATATATATATATATACGTGTGTGCGTGCGTGCGCGCGCGCCTTGAAAAAAGGGTTAAATTAAAGTTTCAAGAGCGTTCCAATATTCTATTGGTTATATTTTCAAGATGGAAGAAAACTACTTCCCACAGGTTAGGAAAACATTCCTGAACGAAAGCATTTCACACTTTTTTTTAAAATTTTGCAGACAGGATATGTCACTAAAATGTCATTAGAATTTCTCTAACAAAACTTCAACAAAGTATTTATTTGCACAAAAACCTTCCTCAATTCATAGGAGGACAATACCGTAAATGCACCAATTTATTATCAGTTACAAGTGGCTGGCGTTTTACTTTCATTCAGCACATCTGACAAATGAATATTTCCAAGATGTCTTTTTTTCAAAGTTTGAAAACGAAAGTAATGCAGCATGAAGGATTTCTTTGTAAATTTGAAGGGAAAAATAATTGATTTTTTTTTTACACACAAATAATGATAGAAAGATTTCCCTTTAATCATTCATTTTGTTTTCAAACGCCGTGCACGTTGGCAAAGCTAGCTCGGTTTTATATACTATATATGCAATTCTAATATATTTTCAGCCTTCTAATTTATTGATTTTGCTTTTCCCAGCAATTTTTATCTCATTCGAGTGATAAGTAAATTTAAAGTTTCAGGTTTTAATGATAAAAAAAACACCAAGCACAAATCCGATCAAATGTTTCGGGGGATTAAAGTTATAAGTTAATTTAGTATTAGAAAAACAGAAGCGTATAAAACAAAATTATTCTTCATCTCAGTCACATATATAGTGTTTTGCATTCAAAGTAACTTAGCCTTCAAATTTCACAACCCATGATTGAAGATGGAATAAATGACCTTACTGAAAATGATTTATTTACTATATGCCATCAGATTGACTTAAGGAGTGCCAAAGCAGGAGAAACATTCTTTCAGAAATCATTTGGCCTTGTAAGAGCCAATACAGGTATTCCTTGGTTTTAATGCACATCAGAGACCTTGTTTTGCACAGTATGTTCCTATTATAGAATCTATAAAGTCCTTATTCCTAAATCACTCAGAACATTTTTCTTTTACTATTGCTAATACATGTCGAATTGAAACAAAGGTAGAAATTAATAAACTTTTTACAGACATTAAAGATGGTTATGTTTATCAAAAAAATTATTCTTCAAAGAGGAATCATTTCAAATCATGTTGTATCAGGATTACTTTGAAGTGGTTAATCCATTAGGATTATCATATTGTATCAGAATTACTTTGAAGTGGTTAATCCATTAGGATTATCATATTGTATCAGGATTACTTTGAAGTGGTTAATCCATTAGGATTATCATATTGTATCAGGATTACTTTGAAGTGGTTAATCCATTAGGATTATCATATTGTATCAGGATTACTTTGAAGTGGTTAATCCATTAGGATTATCATATTGTATCAGGATTACTTTGAAGTGGTTAATCCATTAGGATTATAATATTGTATCAGGATTACTTTGAAGTGGTTAATCCATTAGGATTATCATATTGTATCAGGATTACTTTGAAGTGGTTAATCCATTAGGATTATCATATTGTATCAGGATTACTTTGAAGTGGTTAATCCATTAGGATTATCATATTGTATCAGGATTACTTTGAAGTGGTTAATCCATTAGGATTATCATATTGTATCAGGATTACTTTGAAGTGGTTAATCCATTAGGATTATCATATTGTATCAGGATTACTTTGAAGTGGTTAATCCATTAGGATTATCATATTGTATCAGGATTACTTTGAAGTGGTTAATTGTATCAGAATTACTTTGAAGTGGTTAATCCATTAGGATTATCATATTGTATCAGGATTACTTTGAAGTGGTTAATCCATTAGGATTATCATATTGTATCAGGATTACTTTGAAGTGGTTAATCCATTAGGATTATCATATTGTATCAGGATTACTTTGAAGTGGTTAATCCATTAGGATTATCATA
>JABUQX010079280.1:35000-40363 GCA_015478945.1 Trachelipus rathkii | reverse complement strand
AATCAAAAATCAGTAAATCAAGCCATCCAAACCTACCCTCCTGTCCAATTTATTGATCTAATGAATCTATTGATCTATTGATCTATGATTTAAGTCAATTTTTACTAAAATTGGAACGTTTTACATACCCCTAAATCAGTAAACAGTAAATCAAAGCCAATCCAAACCTACCCTCCTGATTCAATCATTTGATCTATAGATCTATTGATCTATTGATCTTATATTGATCTATTGTTTAAGTCAAATTTTTACTAAAATTGTAAGGTTTACATACCTAAATCAGTAAATCAGTAAATCTAGACACATCCCGCCACCCTCCTTTTCATCCTTTGATCTATTGATTCAAATTCATTCAAGTCACATTTCGAGTATCATTTTGTATTAAACTGCATAAAAACATAATTTCTTTATATACACTGATCAGCGAATATTTTAACGTAACAAAAGTTTCACATTAATAAAAATTTACTTAGCATCATCTGAAAGTAAGAAAATAATATACAGCGACAAACCTGACAACTTAAGTCCGAATAAGCAGTCACATTAACAAAGTTCCTCACTTAACACTCGTAAAGTAACTTACATCCAAAACGCAACCTAGTCACACTTTTTTTTTCAAGCATATCTCTAAGATATCAATAAGACACACACACATACACACCCCACACACACACACGAAACACACACACACACCGATCAAAACACAACACACACAACACACACTCACACACACACAACAAGACGGATATTTGCTAACGTAACAAAGTTTCACATTAATAAAGCTAACATGCATCATATGAACTAAGAATTATTAGCACAAACAATATCACTGATATTATTTACATTACATAGTAACATTTAACAAAATTACATCAACCATGTGTAATTATCACACTGATCATTGGAATATACTCTAACGAACAAATCACATTAATAAAGCTTACACTGCATCATCTGAACTAAGAAATAATGTACACGACAACCTGACACACTAAACATGAAATAAAGCATCACATTAACAAAGTCCTCATTAACAACAGTAAGTTAAGTAACATTGCAATAAAAGTACCACCTCACTTGTTTTTTTGTTCAAACATATCTCAAACATATCAATCTAACACACACACATACAAAACAACACACACACACAAACGAAATTTTTACGATTTTGTGTGTGACCTGGTGTGGCTGGGTGTGTGCTTAGTCATTTATTCTTAGTTGATTTGTTAGAGATATGCTTCAAATGATGCTATGTTGTGACTAGGTTACGTTTTGGATGTATTTATTACTTACTGTGTTATGGAGGAACTTGTATTAATGTTGAGCTTATATCAGTAAGGGCGTATCAGGTTTGTCGACTGTAAATGATTTCTTTAGTTCAGATTGATGAAGTAATCTTTATTAGGTGAAAAACTTTGTTACTTAGGTATATTCAAAATGATCAGTGTGTAATTAAAACTGGTTGTGGTAAATTTTTTTTATAGTTACCTATGTTAATGTAAAAAAATATCAGTGATTATGTTAAAGACGTTGTATTTTTCTAGTTTCAGGATGTATGTTTGAGCTTTATTAATGTGAAAACTTTGTTACTAGAGCGCCGACGCCAGTCGAATAACGGAGCTAGCATTTCAATATTCTTGAAAAGTGTATACAAAAGTTGTTATGTGTGTACTCGTGTGTCAGGTGTGTGTGCAGTGTTGTGTGTGGTGTGTGTGGTCGTGCTTTTGATAATTTATTCTTAATTATTAGTTTAGATATGCTGAAAAAAGGGTCTAGGTACGTTTGATGTAATGTTAGTACTTACTGTTGTTAATAGGACTTCTTAGTGATGTTTTCATTTTTAAGTGTGTTCAGGTTTGTCGTGTACATATTTTTTAGTCATTGATGCTATAATCTTATTAATGTGAAAACTTGTGACGTTAGTATATCGCTGATCAGATAAAGATTTGTTTTTATGTAGTTTATACAAAATGATATCGAAATGTGATTGAATCAATGATCAATAGATCAATAGACTCTGAAAGGGGGCGTGTTAGTATGATTTACTGTTTACTGATTTAGGGTATGTAAATCGTTACATTTTAGTAAAAAATTGACTTAATCAACTGATCAATTAGATTCAAATTAGATATAGATTATTGAATATTTGAAAAGGGATGTGGAGATTTTATGATTTATATTTAGATATTTTAAAGGGATAGCAATTTTGTAAAATTTTGACTTGCCTGAAACACTTGTAGTGATCATGATTGGACGGAGGTGGATGGCCTTGATTTACTGATTTACTGATTAGGGTATGTTTCCTAATATTTTAGTAAAAATTGACCTGTAATCATAATCATAGATCAAAGTTCATGATTGGAGAGTGGTGATGGTGGTTTATACTATTTATGATTTAGAGTATGTAAAACATGACAATTTTAGTTAAAAAATTTTGACTTAATCAATAATCAATAGATCATAGATCAATAAATCACAACTGGTCAGGAGGGTGGTGGATGGTGGTTTGATTTATGATTTACTGCTTAGACTATGTAAAAACGTAATTTGTAAGTATATAAACATAAAAAAAAGTGTAAGAAATTTTATTTATTTATTTATTTATTATTATTTATTTATTTTTTTTTATAATTTTTGATGTCTGAACATTATTTTTCAAATCACAGAATCGAAACATAATAAAGACATCATATTGTTCTTACACCAAATATTTAATAATCGGCACCGCACCGCCAGCACCGTGCCCTTTTCAACTCTGAATCCTTCTCCTTCCTCCTTCAGTCTCTCAGTTCTTCTTCCTTCCCTTCTCTCCTTCCTTTCATCTTCTTGTTTTGCTTCCTGCATTCTTTTCTTTTTTTTCAACTTGGACCCCACTCCAGGGTCTTTGACTAACCGATCATTCCACTTCCGTCAGACTTCCGACTCGAATCTTCAACCTTTCTCTGAGTTTCAATCTTTTACGATCATTTTTAATTTTTAGTGGGGGCCCCCCTTACGGGGGACGCAGAGAAACGTATTCTCTCCGACGAGATTACGTATCATATAGCTCACATCCAAATTTCCCTCCGATACGTTAATAACATGGTTTTCAAGGCTAATTTGACCTTGGCGCTAAGGGCAGCACCCCCTTAGGGTTGACCTACGGTCACCAAAACTTGCCTGTGATCAGTTTATCACATACATAGATATATTCAAGTTCAGACCTATACTTCGATTCATTACCTAAACGAAAAGAGGTGCACCCGCAGTGGGTACCATACCATAAGCGATATCGAATCGTTAAATTATAGTAATTATATTTCTTTCGATTATGTTATTTCATTGTTTAAATTTAATAACTCACTAGAAAGGACGATTAAATATCGATTTAGGGTAACTGAAAGCGAAATCGATTGGAACCGTCAAAAATGATCTATCGATAATTTAAAACCTAGGAAAAAAAACCCCTTTGGGAGGCTCCGCCCCACTTCTGGGCTAAAACCTTGGTTCAGTCAAAACCTTGGAAGTCGGTCTATCCAGACCTTAAATTCGTCTCACCGACTTAAAACCATACACGTCAACCTTGAAAAACCATGTTGCAAAATGTTGCTTGCAACATTGCAACTTGCTTTGCAACTTCTGGCTGCCGTTTTGACATCCCTGCACCCCTAATACTAATATATATATATATAGTATATATATATAATATATATAAATATAAGTATATATATATATTATATATATAAATATATATATATTATATATTATATATATATATATATATATAATATAATATATATTTATGAATAAATTACGTACGAAAAACTTGAAGACTTAATTTCTTTAATAGAAAAAAACTTTAATCTAATAAGCTAAATCGTACAATACAGAGGACTGACATATGAAAGTGAAGGGAGGAATAAATTTGAGAGCATCAACACCACAACTTCCATCGTTAAAGTGCTTTCAGAGAGGGAAAAGCCAAGCCCTTAGCTTCTCGCAGTAGATTCTCTGCCATAACTCTTCAAAGTTACTTTGGGCTAGGACCACTTTAGTTGAACATGGATCGTAATTTCCTTTCCTAGCAACAAGAGCTTTAAATCAGTGATGAACCCTTGTCAAAGATTACCGCTTGACCCTAGACCAAAGAAATGTTGCGAAAGAATTCAATTCGAAGATCTTGGACCTTTGGTGTGGCATTGACAGCCATACGTCAGTTTGTAAAGCGAGATATGATTGCTCTGATCCCTTCGCTACGTATACTTTGTTAATCAGGTTTTCAGCACTTGCTTCTACCAAAACGAGAAGTCGAAATGAATTGAATGTCAAAGATGACATACGTGTCATCTTTAAGACACGACCCACATGCATATTCTTATTCAAAGCAGCGAAAAACCTTTCTCATTGAATAAAGTAAATAACGAGAATATTAGTACTTAGTAGTAGTATGCACAAGAGAATTGCATATCATGATTATAATTAGTCATTATAGAATCTTTGAATAAGAGTTCTTCTTTCATCGTTTACTGTAAAATTCAATAATACGATCGATCACGTTTCACGAACGACAAGGGGATGATGAAGAAGCAAGTACATTATACACATTGCATACAAAGTTCTATTTATGTGAATATTTCTCGGGTAAGGGGTCCATAGCTTATTGAAAGTGGGCGCAATAAAGATTATGCACTACTAATCTACAACTTTATTCACATTTTTAGGAGAAATTCTGATATTTTCCACTGAATGGCTTAGAAACCTACTTCAATTTGATACTGGACTAGCATTGGAATTAGCCGAAGAAAAAATCTTCTAGAAAAATCTAGAATACTAATGAGTTTTCAGGCCAGAAGGAAGATGTCTGTCCCACCGACAGGATGAAGGCACTTCTGTATGAGAAATATGAAGATTATATATATATAATAATATTAATAATATATAATATATATATATATATATCATATATATATTAATATATATTATATTATATATATAATATTATATATATATATATATATATATATATATAGTTTTTCTCTGTGATCTCACACATCGCAACCACACAATCCTTTCATACTTATTAACATCAGCTGTTGGTCCTTTTAATTATAAAATATATAAATACAATGTTGGGTAATTACGTATATATATATATTAGAGATATGTTAGAATTTTGTTAGAAATGTGTTGGAAATACAAAAATGTCACGTACGTTTTTTTTTCATATATTATATTCTCTATACTCTATATATATATATATAATATATATATATATATATATAATATAATATAATTATATATATATAATAAATATATATATTAATATATTATATATATATATATATAATATATTATAATTATAAATATATATATTATATATATTA
>JABUQX010079280.1:22500-30000 GCA_015478945.1 Trachelipus rathkii | reverse complement strand
CATTGCTTGCTTAGCATGCGCCGCATGCTTAAAGGAAAAATAATAAAAAATAAATATGTGTTGTATCATGTATGTTATAGAATAATTTTACCAAAAATTGTCTAAGAATGAACAATTTACGTATTAAAAATACTGATAATACATAATAATAAAGAAAATAAAATAATTGAAAAAAGTGTCATGGTTGTAAGTCGTGGAGTAATTATGGATATCCATATCAGATTTGCAAGTAAACTTTGTATTTCAATTACATCTTCTATATATATATATATATATACCTTATATATATATATATCATATATATATATATATATATATATATATTGCTATTTATATATATATATATATATACATATATATATATATATATATATATATATCATCCACCGGAAACAGAAAAGTAGTAGAAGAATATGACGTCGAAAAGAAAGCCTCCCCCCCATACCCCTTACCGTACTCTTTATACCCTTAAGTGATAGCTCGTCGCAGTCAGTGGACTAAAGCGAGTCTTCTCATTTAAAGATCGTGATTTTCCTCTCGCGAGAGCGTGAGTTTGAATCCTGTCTGGCAACCTTAACGGACACAAAAAATTGCCGAGTAGGAGATTTTCTGTAAAAATTTAATTACTTTTACGGCATAGTGAACATAAATCAGTCTCAATACCCACACATCACTAAAAACATAGCCAACACATTCAAAAGAACAATATGACTTAGAAAATCACACTCTATCTCGTGCATCTAGCTATTAGAATGTCCGGTCATTTGGATGCGAAACCGCGTCCACGGTTGCTAGAATTTACAAATGCGTTAACCCGAATCAGGGCTTGCTATCATCCCTAGATAATCTTTGCATTCTAATCCACAATTTACCTTTACCAAGACCCTACTGCGGTAGGTAATGAACACCCCCCCCCCACCACCACCAAATTCATGGACTATTGGTTCGGTAGCATCTAGTATTTATTCATACCTGTCGTGTGTAATTCAATTTATTTCCATTTGCTTTCTACCACCATGTGACATATGCAATAACCACGTGATGGGTTGCAACCCTTCGTCGTTTGTAGTTCCTATACGATACCGTTTTCGGTGTATGTTTAGGTAATATATATCGCTCGTAAGGGTGCTAGGAATCTACCCGCACATTTTGTGTGTTTGTGTATATATATATATATATATATATATATATATATATATATATATATATATATAATAATAATATATAAATATATAAATACATAATAATATATATATGTAATAATAATAATATATATATATATAATAAAATAATAATAATAATAATATATATATATATATATGTATTAATAATATATATATATATAACAACTATATATATATATAATATAAATATATCATAATATATATATATATATAATATAATAATATAATATAATATATATATATATATATATGTATATATAATATGCCTATATATACCTATATATATATATAATATATATATATGCTATTTCAATAACAATAATAATAATAATATGTATGTATGTAAATAATAATAATAATAATAATAATATATGTATAATATATATGTATATATATATATATCTCTCCTCAATAATAATAACATATATATATATATATATATATATATATATATATATATATATATATATATATATATATATATATATATATATATGTATATATATATAATAATATATACATAATAATATATATATATATATATAAAATAAATGCTTATGGAATTTACTCCACTCGCGTCCTTTGATAATATATTATATATATGCAAACTAACATATTTATATAATAATCATATATATATATATGTATAAAAATATATATACCTATATCTCATAATATATATATATATATATATATGTAACAACTCCCACATATATATATATATTAAATACTAGACATCATCCTTTGATGTAATATGTAATAATATATCAATAATATGTAATAATATAATAGCATAATAATATAATATATATATGTATATAATAATATATATATAATAATAATAATAACATATATATATAATAATATATATGTAATATATAATAATAATATATATATATATTAATGCAGGACATCATAATCATTTGATTGTAGCCAATATATATAATATATATATATATATATAATAATAAATATATAATATATATATATATAATATATAACATATATACATATATATACTTATATATATATATATATATATATATTTCTATGCAATATATATACTTATATATATATATATATAATAATAATAATATGTATATGTAATAATAATATATATATAATATCAATAACAACATATGCTGCTCTTTCATATCTCACCACCATCATGATTGGACAGATTTTACACTCCTACTCTTAACGAAGTCTCAAACAACACTGACAATTGAGTTGGAAAATGAAACATTTTTTATACGCAAAATCATTTAATAGAATGGATAATTAATAATAATAATAATAATAATAATAATAATAATAATAATAATAATAATAATAATAATAATAATAATATATTATGTATAATAATAATTTTAAAAAGCACAGTATTGATAATGTTACCAATGATAATAATAATGATAATAATAATGTAATAATAATAATAATAATAATAATAATATTTTATACTTGTAATAATAAATAATAATAATAATAATAATAATAATAATAATAATAATAATAATAATAATAATAATAATAATAATAATAGGAAAAGTTAATAATTATAATAATAAAATTTTGAAGAGAATAATACTTTAATAGTTCTACAAGATGTGCATATTAATAATAATAATAATAATAATAATGTATAATAATCATAATAATAATAATAATAATAAAAAATGAGAATAATAATAATAATAATAATAATAATAATAATAATAATAATAATAATAATAATAATAATAATAATAATAATAATAATAATAATAATAATAATAATAAATAATAATTAATTAATCACGAAATTTTTAATTCTCAAAGGCTTTATAATAAATCAGAATGAAATATTAAAAAATAGAAGTATGAGGAAACTGAATTGTGTAATTAGTTGATGAACATATATATATATATATATATATATATATATACATTAATATATATATACCAACCTTATTTATATATATATATATATATATATATATATCTCTCTCTCTATATATATATATATATGTATATATATATAACATATATATATATATATATATATATATATTTTGTGGATAAAAAATAGTAGCAAATATATATATATAACACCTATATGCAAATATATATATATATATATATATCTTTTAACTTAACTTATATATATATATATATATATATATATATATATATATATATATATATTACAACACCAGTAATTATTTCATTGGTTCTATATTTTCACTGTTCCAGAAGATTGAAATCCATGGAAGTGGCGGAGAGGAAAAATATATATATTTATACATTAGTCTATACATTTGCTTGTAAAGCACTTCCTGTGCTATTATATATATATATATATATAATATATATATATATATATATATATATATATAACCTTACATGAGTTAAATATTTATATATCGTTATATATATATATCATATATATATATATATTTATATTTAATATCGCATTATATATATATATATATATATATATATATATATATATATATATATATATATATATATATATATATATATATATATATTTATTTATTTATTACACATATCACCATTTCCTGCAAGTCTCCAAGGTGGTGATGGTGGTAATAATTCTTTACAATTAACACCACCATTCACGAAAAGAACAGCACAGTAGAAGGGGGTTTTCAGCCCCTTGCCTCCAGAGGAAGAGAATCCTGAAAATTTTCTTCATATGACTCAACTGATTCGAGAGAAAAGCAGCTTTACCTGCTGCAATTTTATGTATAATATTTCAAATTTCTTCTTCTTAATTATATTTTGTTTTCAATATTTCAAAATAACCAAAAGAAATGAGGCTAAAAATTTTGTAGTTCCTCCATCCCAGATTCCAAATAAAATTAATTTAAATGTATATAATTTTGCATTGTTAAAAATCCCGATTATTATAAATATTTTTTCTTAAGTAGATGGAGTTACTTTGAATCAAAAGCATTCTCTCATGAAAAGATAGTCAGACCACTTCTTAAGTAGAGTCTTCAGATTTTGTTCTTCTTTCCAATAAATCATTTCAGACTTTCCTACTTCTTTAAAAATCTATCTTCAGATCCTTCTCTTTTTGGCTTCCCCTCTGGTTTTCACTGCTTTCACACTCGACGACGGTCGAATCATATATATATATATATATATATATATATATATATATATATATATATATATATATATATATATATATATATATATATATATATATATATATATATATATATATAGGGAAGGGAAGAAGAACTTAAACATAAGTCGGTGGGGAAAGAATAAAGATGCGAGGAACTTTAAGTATTTGAGAGTTACGGTAAACAGCAGTGGAATGATGGAGGGTGAAATAGAAGAAAGAATAATGAACTACTCTAGAGGTGTTGGTCAGTTGTATCCCTTGCTGAGAAACAGACATGTGACGAGACAGGTTAAAATGTTGATTTATACCACGATTCTGAGACCAGAACTTTTGTTTGAGTCGGATTCGTAGACACTTACAACTAGAACAAGGGTGTTGAGGTTGATAGTGGGGGTGACCAGAAGAGAGAGAAGAAGGAATACTGAGATAAGAGAGGAGTTGGGGGTCGAGGCGGTGGAGGATCTGATCGAGAGACAACAATTGAGATGGTATGGACACATCAGAAGGATGGATGAAGATAGATACCCGGCTAGATTTTATGCATGGCAGTCTGCAGGTAGAAGACCGGCGGGACGACCAAGGAAAAGATGGAAGGATGGAGTGGCGGTGGCTGTGGCAAAGAGGGGCTGAACGCTGGATCAGGTGCTGGAACATCGACTGTACGAAGAGAGGGTCCTGTGGAGAAGCATCGCAAACGACAGGGGATGACCCTACATGGAGGCGCTTGGTATATATATATATATATATATATATATATATATATAATATATATATATATTATATATATATATATATATATATATTTATATATATATATATATATAATATTCTATATATATATATATATATATATATATATATATAATATATATATATATATATATATATAATATATAATATAATATATATATATATCATATATATATATATATATATATATATATATATATATATATATATAACCAATAACCATGTATATCTTTACTATAACTATATATATATATATACTACATATTTGGTATATCTTATATAGTATATATATATATATATAACAACTAATATAACAACTAATATATATATATATATTTATATATATATATATATAATTTATATATATATAATAATAATACAACATAACAATAACATATATATATATATATATATATATATATATATATATATGCTTTATATATATATATTAACATATATATATATGCTGTATCTTATATATATATATATATATATATATATATATATATATGTAACAACAATAATAATATAGCATGTAATATAATATAGCATAACAATAATATATGTATATGGGTTGCAGGGTAATCGAGAAGAGAGGGAGCAGAGAGAGAGAGAGAGAGAGAGAGAGAGAGAGAGAGAGAGAGAGAGAGAGAGAGAAGAGAGAGAGAGAGAGTTCAAACTACACGAGAATTTACATATGTACATGTATACTTATGTATGAACATGTACGTTATATATATTATGTATTAAGCGTTTATACTGTAAAAACTTCGAATAACTATTAAATACTTATTAATAAATAAAAAATATATAATATAAATACAGAATAAAAAATTTTAAAATGAGGTATAGAAATACTGTCATTTTGGAATAAAATCCTCTATGCACTGAGGCGTGAAAAGTGAACCGCGATATAGCGATATGTTACTTTATATATATATATATATATATATATATATATATATATATATATATATAAACATTTTTCTTTGTTATATATATATATATATTTATATTTATATATTTATGGTTTTTTATATTTAAATATATACATTTATATATATATATATATATATATATATATATATATATATATATATATATATATATATACTGCTGTAATAATAATAATATGTATATATATGTATATAATAATAATAATAATAATATTAATATGTATATATATAATAATAATATATATATATATATATATACTGTGTATATATAATATAATAATATATATGTATATATAATAATATATAATAATTTTGATAATTTGTATATATATAATATCTCTTTATATATATATATAATATATATAATAATAATAACAACTATATTATTCATATATGTATGTATTTGTAATAATAATAATAATAATAATATAATAATATAATATATATACTGCTCTTCTTATATAATAACTCAATAACAATAATAATAATATAATAATAATATATATATATATACTATATATATATATATATATTAAAAAAGAAAAAAAAGAAAGAGGTTTTAGGCAATGTCTTTGGATCATCTCGAGAATAAGTCTATCTTTTTAAATGAGAGAATCAAAATAAATCCCATGAAATGCATTTTTATTAAGGGCCTTCTTACTCTTCTTCAGTTTCTTATTCCAGTTCTTATTATTGTTCTTTTATGTTCATTTTCGCGTTCTTTTTCTTTCTAATCTTGTTTTTCTTATTTTTCTTTTTCTTGTTCTTTTTATTAAGGATTTTATTGTTCATTTTCAGTTTCTTCGCGTTTTTATTATTGGACTTAATTTTGATCTTTTTCTTGTTCTTTTTCTCTTTGTTCTTGTTCATATTTTTCTTCTTCTTGTTCTTTTTATTTTTATTCTTGTCCTTATTTTTCTTTTCTTGTTCTTTTTATTAAGGACTTTATTATTCTTCTTCAGCTTCTTTCCGTTTTTATTGTTCTTTATTTTGTTCTTTTTCTTGATCTTTTTCTTTCTATCCTTCTTCTTAATTTTCTTTTTCCTATTTATTCTTCGCGTCCTTTTATTATCGTTTTTATTATTCTTTTCATTTTTTTCTTGCTTTAATTTTTCTTTTTCTTATTCTTTTTTATTAAGGTTCTTCTTATTCTTCTTCAGTTTTTATTCGCATCCTTATTATTGTTCTTTTTTGGTTCTTTTCCGTTTTATTTTGTTCTTCTTTTTATTGTTCTTTTTATTAAGGGTTCTCCTTCAATTCTTACTAAGTTTGTCGTTCACTTGTCTCTTTATTATTGTTCTTATTTCTCCTTTACTTTCAACTGTTGATGTATTGCTTGTAGTTTTCTTTCTTGTTCTTGTTCAACTTGTTGTCTTCCTTGTTCTTCTTTTCTTTTCTTTTTGTTCTCCGAATTGTTATTTCACTTGTAATGGCTTTTGTGCGTATTTCTTTGTTTTATTTCTTTTTC
>JABUQX010079280.1:0-17500 GCA_015478945.1 Trachelipus rathkii | reverse complement strand
CATGTTTACCGCGTCCTTCCATGTGCCATGCATTCAATTTAAGCATCTAAGTGGCTATAAATGCTATTTTTAAACTCTAGCAATTTTTTAAATTAATCAAAAATACCCATTCCTTCCTGCACCATCAACAAATTTTCAGTATATATTATATAATATAACAAAATATATATAATATAAATATATATTAATATATTACTATATATATATATATATATATATAATATATATAATATATATATATATATATATATATATAATGTGTGTGTGTGTGTGCTGTGTGTGTGTGTGCGTGAATGTGTGTGTGTGTGTAGGATGTCGTGTGTGTGTGCATTGTGTGTGTGTGTGTGTGTGATGTGTGTGTGTGATGCGCTGTGTTGTTCTCAGCTAATGTGCCAACAACGGAAACTTCCGTAATGATTTGTCACATTATTTAGAAACTTGTAGGAATAAAAGAGGGTCTCTGTATGAGAATTGCTCATGAACAACCTTCAAATTTTCAATAAAACCGTGTGGTTCCGAAAATTAAATTGCATTTTATGGGCAAAAATTATTTAAGGTTCATAGAGACAGTCATCTCAATTCAAATGGTAGTTACCTCTCAATACCACGCGGAAAAATACGTGCTTCTGCCGTAATAGTTACCAACAAATGTTAGTTGTATAATAGGTTTAGAACATCGTGAATGAGGCCCGAAACCCCCATATACAGGCGTACGTTTGATTACGTACGTATTAATAGTTATTGTTACGATGAAAGTTATGATTTTATAACAAAAAATATTTGTTAACTCTGTAACACATCCGTTTATTTACAGCCCATACATATTATTTCGTTATAGTATGAAATCCTTTCCTGTGGTACCCTCTGATTTATGTAGTACATTCTCATCGTATATGCATGTATACATTATACGCGGTGAGCGAAATGTCTGCTCTTATTCCATACGAAAAGTTCAGCCCGTCTGATCCACCCTTGTCATGCTGCCAATGTGATATTTTCGGAGTCGACTATCCTACAAGCGTGAGTGATTCGACTTTAGAGGTAATTAACTGATGCTACCGGTGTTGTGTACCCACCGTAGACACGATTCTTCAGGTAGCCCCAAAGTGTAATACTCCAGTTGAGTAAGGTTCGGCTGTGATCTAGGAGGCCACGGAATAGGACCCCAGGTTCCTATCCACCTACCGGGTGTGTTACGTTTTAAATTGATGTGCACAGCCCCTTGCACCTGTATGTGCTGGGCATCCTTCTTGCTGGTAGTACAAATTTTGACTTTTCTGTAATGGTACGTCACGAGGAAGGTCTGACATAGTAGTGTCCAGAAATTCTTGATTTCATTCACTATCTTAGGTTTCTTTGGTAAATGTCCGGCCCGATCAGTATATATCTAGCAGTTCACACTACACACATTTATGGACGAATAAACTACCTTGGCATGTCGCGTGCTGTAGGATATGCGGTTGTTTCCCGGTACCAGTACCGATATTTACCAAACCATTAATCAGTGCCAAATTATGGTAAAACCTGGCCTCTATTCCGTCCACAACAATTACCGAAGCTGCCCGTTCAAGTATTCAATTGTCAAACATTGAAACAACATTTGGACTCGAACTACAACCAAACGTCCGGGATCACCGCCGATGACAAAGACCGTGGCCAATGTGTGCTCTGTAATGAAAAAATGAAACATATGTAGAATGCACCGTACCGTCCTGCCTGCCGTAAGTAGGTTGTTGGGTGTTCCGTGGGTATACCATAGAAAGTCAAACTCCATGTTAAGGGTACGGGTGGAGGTTGACTTGGGTGGCGGAGATGGTGAGTTGGTCGAACCTCTATTCTTGAAAACCTGATGTACAATCTGCTACATTATAGAAATGGAATGACGGTTCAAACTATTTGGAATTCTCCGTCTATACCTCCGTAGCTCCTGTGGGCCATTCTGTTCTTCAAGAATAAACGCCTCAACCATATCCGTCAAAAGTTCCTGGGTTGTACTATACATATTATATAGGCAAGTGTTGTCGGATGTTACAAATTAAATTAGCTGTGCTAAGACAACGATTTACATTCGTAAAAGTTCACCTCCGCTGACTGTTTGTACGATTATACTGGAAAACCGATCCCCAACAGAGTAGTGTGTCATATTAACTATTCGAAATCATACATATAGCATTGGCTGACATAGTTAGCAAATGAAATTAAATATATCACAAAACATAAATGTGATAGCCCTTCATTGGAGGAATTTATACTGGGTTTTCATCCCCATTCAGCTTTCTGAAACGCATATTACAAACTAACCATGAGGTGGGCACGATAAACGAAAAATGTTATCGCGAATAACCGATAAATCGATAACGAAAACATATATCATCAGCATAACGATATCGCAGACTACAACTCGTGACAAAAAATATCGTCGATAAAAGCGATAACCAGATAAAATCGAATAAATCCAAACTTTATATTGATTTTCATATCTTATTATAAATAAAATGTTAAAAAAAAAAAAACACAGAACTTTGGTTTTTTCTAAGAAAAATGTTTAAAAAAATTTATTACATCTTTTTTCACGTAACTTATAGAAATTGAAAACAATAGAAAATTTTACAAAGTTTTTTTTTAGAGACTTATCCAGAGGGATTATGTACTAGCTTGCTTAAATATATTACGTAAAACTTTGGATATTCATTTGATTAAATAAATTTTTTTTTTTTTATCAATTTGCATTTACTGGGGATATTATTATACTCAAACTATACTCGTATAGTCGATGCTCAGATGTTAGTATATAATCTAAATATGCATGGTGAAGTAACCCAAAGATTAAAGGTTAATAAAGGGATTTGAAATGAATCAAAAAGAATTAGTTAATTACAATTTACCAATATAAAAATATAATATAAATACTAGGTTTTGGCCTTCTGCAGCATTTGTATTTTCCCCTTCATAAAAACATGAGCAAATTAAAGTTTTCATCTGACAGAGAATTAATCTTAGCTCTGTAGATATCTTTGCCAAGGGAGAGCACATTCGCTCCACCGCAGCTCTAGGACGCTCAGCAGATATTGTACCTTATAAAGAGATCAATTGAGCACCCATTCTCATTGTTAAAAGCCTAGGTCTGAACAAGCCTGTCTGTCGTTTCGCCTTGCAGCCACTTATTTACATGAGAAGCAAGCTTCTATTCATTGTTTGATCTTTGATAGACGTAATGACCTTGAGTTAATTCAGCTGAAAATCAATACAGCATCAACAAGAAAAATGCATTGAGTAGTAGTCACTTCTCTCTCCATGTCCTCATTACCTCGCATAGCATGCTGGTTACCTGTGGCGTTCTCAAGAAGTTGGTATGATGCAAAAATAACTCTTCCAACACTCTCTCTCCAATCAGGCAACTTGACGCTCTGACTTTATGCCATATGAACTATTTCAAAGCCCCTCATCCACATCGGCGAAAACTATGGAGGTTTATGAAGCAGATGGCCTTCCTCTTCAGATGTGTATGACGAGAAACTACTTGATCATTAATGGCGTCAAGGAAGGGTATTGACCACGAGACGCAAAACTGGAGATTAGGCATTTGGTCTGTCAAGCCAATCAGCTTTATTTTTTTCTGGATACACAATGAAGAATGGGATCAGTGCAGCCCAAGATAAGCAACTGTTCTCCCCTTGGATATATGATCCAGATGCAACGGCGAACTGGTAGTACATAATCGTCAATGGCATGACGATTATCGTTATATAGATATCTATAGATTTATAATATCGTTATATAAAAAATATATTTATTAATACTAATATAAAATAATATAATAATAATATTAATATATATATATATAAATAATATATAATATATAATACATATAATATAAATAAAATTATTATATATATATATATATATATATATATATATATATATATATAATATACTATTATATATATATATATATATATATATATATATATATATATATATATAATATAATATATATATATATATATATATATATATATAATATAATAAAGTATCGCCGACGATTACCCATTATTATTGATAAAAGATTTTATCGGATAGAAGATAACCCTAAACCGTTATCGCGATTAAATTATCCGCCATATAGTTAATCGGTAGTTACTGGAACAAAAATTAATCGCGAT
The DNA here is from genome assembly GCA_015478945.1 of Trachelipus rathkii. Classification (NCBI taxonomy): domain Eukaryota; kingdom Metazoa; phylum Arthropoda; class Malacostraca; order Isopoda; family Trachelipodidae; genus Trachelipus; species Trachelipus rathkii. The sequence goes on along the minus strand of JABUQX010079280.1, from coordinate 13,337 downwards.
TACCGATTATACGGGTAAAAGATTTATCGGATAACAGATAACCCGAAACCGTTATCGCGATAAATTATCACGATAATTTATCGCGATAACGCCCACCTATGCAACTAACTATTGGTAGTAACTATTCCCCGCTGACACATATGCTGCAAATATCTTCCCACAAGGATTGCCAGGAAACAACGTTTTGGATCTGAATGACGGTCTCAATGAAAACTACATAATTTTTGCCATAGAATGCAATTTCAGCATCGAAACTACACGGTTTTATTGAAAATTCGGAGGTTCATGAGAAATTCGCATACTGTGCATACGCGATAACCTATAATGTTTAGCAAAAATAACTCTCCGATTTAATTAAGACATCTTTTATTCCAACAAATTTAATAATAATAATTGCCATCATTACGGAAATATTCCCTTGTTGCATATATATATATATATATATATATATATATATATATAAGATATAAATAGATATTAAATATATATACTCTAGATTTTATATATATATATATATATATATATATATATATATATATATATATATATATATATATATATATATATATATATATATATAAATTAATCTAAAAGAGATAGCACAGAAACAACATAAATCTATTTGCCTTATAGTAATATAGTAATATTATAACTATTTATTGAAATTCCATTTATCAATATTGTTTTTCCACATATTTGAAAATGTATCGATGTATCGATGTACCGGCGATACAGTACCGAGTACCGGTATCGCCCAAACGCTTTCACAAAGTACTGAGTACTGGTATCGCCCAAGCTATTTTTCGAAGTACCGATGTACCGGTATCGCCCAACCAATTTTCATGTACCGTGCCCATCACTGTATATACATAGGTGTTATCGCGATAAATTATATATATAATATATATATATATATTATATATATATATATATATATATATATATATATATATATATATATATATTATATATATATATATATATATATATTATATTTATATATAATATAAATATATAGATATATCGGCGACTCCAGTAACTTTTACTACTCGGGCTCTCTCTCTCTCTCTCTCTCTCTCTCTATATATATATATATATATATATATATATATATATATATATATATATATATATATATATATATATATATATATATATATATATATATATATATATATATATATATATATATATATATAATTTTAACACCTAAAAATATTCACATTAGATACCTGAGTTATTGCTATTTTGCAAGTTTTCTTTAATTTAAAGTTGATTCGATGGGTAACTGTTATTGCTTTTCTTTCATTATTCTTTTTATTATTATTATTATTATTATTATTATTATTATTATTATTATTATTATTATTATTATTATTATTATATTATTATATTGTATTATTATGTTATTATTTATTTTATTATTTTATTATTAGTATTTTATTAATTTCTTTATTATTTTCATTTATTTTATTAAATATTGCTTGTTATAAAATTATTATTTATTTTGTATTGTATTTACAGTAAAAGATGCCAAAGGATAAATTCTGGTATTAGAATTTAAATACTAATTATTTTTATTCGAAATGTGCATTAAGCGCAAATAAATTTTTATTTTAATTTTTTTTTTTAAAATAAAGCGAGTGTTTTGTTAGATTCTTAGGTGAAAAAAAACAACAACTTATAAAAAAAAAATTAAATGTACGAATGTGTATAGTGTATACTGTCTTAAAATTTTCTCTCGGCTATTTCGGAAAAGCCCGAGCTGTCACCTTTTATAATTGATTGAAAAATAGCATTGTTCAATGGCGATGATTCTTACACTTTTTGTTTAAATTTTAAATAATCTTTTATATGTATTATGTAATAATTTCTTTCATATGACCAATTTTAGCAAAAAAAAAAAAAAAGAGAATTTTATCGTAATTTTATGAAATTTGTAGAAGATCGATCGTTTCAATAATGACAACTCATGCTAATCCCGAGCAGTCCGAGTGTAGGGGTCGCGTCTGTGATATATATATATATATATATATATATATATTATATATATATATTAAATATATTATATATATATATATATATATATATATTATATATTATAATTATAAATATTATATATATATATATATATATATATATATATATATATATATATATATATATATATATATTTATATATATATATATATATATATATAAATATATTTATTTATATATTGTATGTGTATATATATATATATATATAGGGATCTATATATAATATATATATATATATATATATATATTAACGATAACTTAAATAATTAAATGTAAACACCTTCATTTATGTTTTGAACTGTCTTCAGCAGGTGCGAGTCGACGATAATCATAATCTCTTCATCGTACTTATCATCATCCAGCATTTCATGATAACCATAACACTGGAGGGAGGGCTGCGGCCTGCGGAGCCTGGAATTATTCTACCTGCCGGACTTCGGTATTATCATTATAAAATATGCGGCTCCGGCTCCGGTTTCAAACCCATTTATTTCATGGTAAAAAATATTTTCGGTTCCAGTTCCACCCCAAAATATAATTTCGACTCCTGTCTCCGGTTCCCCAGCCCTACTACATACACTGTACCATCATCGTCATTGTAGAAAAAAAGAACAAGAATAATTATAATAATTGGCGACTATATTTTCAAATAATATATTCTATACTAGAAGACTTTTTAAAGCGAATTATAATGTGAAAATTGCCCACATAATAATTATAAATCTGTTTATCCCTGGAACTACCAATTTATTTCAATCTTGCGTCCATTGCCTCCATGATTATTACAAGAAATTACCCACATAATAAAAGTTAGTATTGTATATCTCCAGGATGGCCATACTTTATTTAAAAAACGTGTGTCATTACACTAAAACAATTTCCCATATAACAAATGTAGACAGTTTATATCTCTGGGAAGGCCAAATATTTTTTAAACTTCTGCTCCATTGAACTAAAGAAGTACCTCACATTATAAATGTGTATATTGTATATCTTTAGGATGGCCAATATTTTTTAAATGTGAGCCATTACTCTTAAGTTAACGTAATAAATATAAATATTGAATGTCTCTAAGATGAAAGTTTTTTAAAAAATTTGTGTGCAATTACACATAAGAAATTAATTATATAAAATTATAAATATTGTGTACCTATAGGATGGCAAAAATTTTTCAAACTATCAAATTTGTAACAAGTTTTAGCACCTTTTAAAGATTTTCAATTGATTCACACTTGCATGTAGGGGGGAAACGTAGGGGTCATAAGATGAGATACAAAAACTCCCCAAAGGGCACACTCCCTTGAGTGTTAAGTTGGGGTAGGAGTGTAGGACATTCATCTGCACTCCGCTGCCCTTTGGTCAGTCCTTTTCAGGCTTCACCTTCACGGAGGGTAAATCTAGCCTACCCTCTGCCATACCCTGAAGTTTTTGTTGAACATGTCTACTGGGGTACCGAACATTCCTCCCATTCTTCACGTGTACCACACAGACTAACAAGCACACACTCGAACATTTTATTTTAACTGCTTTAGAAATGGCGAAACTTAAATCTTCCTCAGGGATGCTCGGAGGGAAGGCATCTAAACAATGCCCCTCGTCCACTCCTTCCTCCATTACAACTTGGGAGTCGAAAGCCTTCGGTGATGTGGTGTTGGTGTCACAAAGACTCCGCCTCCCGTTTGCTTTACGTCACGGCCTTCATTTTTATTAATTTCTGTGCAACATTTGCGGTTTTTACTCTAATTTCCTGCGTTGAACAGCACATCTCTTCTTCTAAATCTCAAATCTTTTTCTTTACCGAAACTCGGATGTTTGGACGTTCCAACGGACCTATACTCAAATAAAGGGTCGACATTTGTGAAAAAAAACTAGTTATTTAGAGTTTCTCTAACGAATCCAACAAAACTTAACTTAACCTAACTTAACCTAACCTAACTTAACCTAACTTAACTTAACCTAACCTAACTTTACTTATCCTGACCTATACAGGAAAAAGGGTCGACATTTGTAAAAAAAATATATATATATATATCTAGTTATTTAGAGTTTCTCTAACGAAACCAACAAAACTTAACCTAACCTAACCTAACCTAACTTAACCTAACCTAACCTAACCTAACTTAACCTAACCTAACCTAACTTAACTTATCTAAAGGCCTGTGGCGGGCTGTACGGAAATATTTTTTGATGGCGTGTTGACCATTTGGCCTGTCGACCATTTTTCTCGTTAACCATTTGGGATAGTGACCATTCCAACAACAAACCCAACTCTGTTTCCTCTTTCTGCCTCCATCGCCAATTTCCAATCAAAAGAGAATGTTAAACTACAACAACAACAACAACAACAACAACAACAACAACAACAACAACAACAACAACAACAACAACAACAACAACAACAACAACAACAACAACAACAACAACAACAACAACAACAACAACAACAACAACAACAACAACAACAACCAACAACAACAACAACAACAACAACAACAACAATGTCGTTTGTTTTTGTGTTTCTAATTTCGAGTCTTCGGGATTTTCCTCGTATTGCCTTAGGCTCTATTTACAAGCAATGACTAAATTTACTTGTCTTACTTATTTATCTTCTAACTCTACTGACTATCCTAAAGTTTTCGACTATCTGAACATTAAAATAGAACACATTCTCTCTTCTACACATTTTATCTTCTACACCTTTCTCTCTCTTCTACACTTTTCACTTTTCTACAGATATTCTCTCTTCTATACCTTTCTCTCTTCTACACCTTTCTCTCTTCTACACATCTTCTCTCTTACACTTTTCTCTCTCCTACACTTTTCTCTCTTTTGCACCTTTCACTTTTCAACACATTCTCTCTTCTACACCTTTCTCTCTCTCCTACATCTTTCTCTCTTCTACACCTTTCACTTTTCTACACATTCTCTCTTCTACACAATCTTTATTCCACACCCTTCTTTGAAGTCAATGTTCACCACAGCAAATTTCTTTCTTCTGGTTCTCAAGGTACAGCTGGTTTAATTGCTATTCTCTTCTCTATCCAGAATAACCTCGTGCAGATGGTGCAACTCCCTTACCGTATTCCAGATGGCTTTGGAATTAGATCTTACAGCTGAAAAGAAAATCCACATTTTGTAAAGCATAAACAGGTCTGTGAAATCGGGTTATAAAATAAGCCAACTCAGGCGCCGATGCCGATGCCGATGCCGATGCCGATGCCGATGTCAATGCCGATGCCAATGCCGATTCAGATCTCAATTATTTTGGATTTTTGAACTCTTCAACAACCGTAAAAAGTAGGTCATTCTCGTTCCTCTAACCATCTTCTTATTATATTTTAATCATCTTTTTCAATTTTTGCTTTAATTCCTAAATATTAAATTCTTTGTTGTATTATTAGTTTCTAGTTTATACCATCACGAATCGAAAGCTTTACGCTCTCTCAACTCTTCACAATACAATGAAGAACTTCTTTTTAATTATTATCTTATGTAATATTTTTAATCGTGTTTGAAAGTATTACTTCAGTGCCCTTTATCATTTTACCTCATCCTTATTCATATACTTTAGCGAATTAAACAGCTTCGTGAATATATTATTACTATATCTTCTCCCTCGTGTTGTCATGTATATATACACTATATATTCATTATATAATATCATTATCTTATATACTATGATATATTATATATTACTATATCTTTTATCTTATATATCATCTATTTATATTAGTTATTAATATATATACTATTAATATTGAGTACTCTATACTTATATATATATACTTATATTACATATATACTATATTTTATTATATTATTATATATCTATATATATATATAACTTATCTAAATCTAAAGTATATATATTAAGTTTACTTAGCCCATTATTTTGATTTTATAATTTTATTAGATTTACTTTATATATAATATATTATTATAATATTATAATATATATAAATATATATAATATATATATATATTATATTTATATATATCTATATACTATCGTTATATAATCTATCTTATGATATAATATCTCTATTATTATATTTACCTCCAATTTCATCATCTCTATTACTTTATATATTCATTATTTACTCTCTTCATTTCGAAAAGTATCTTTCACCGCAGTTTAGATACTATTCTAATTATTTATTCCTTTATATTTTTTAATTTATTTTTATCTCATATTTATTTTCATCTATTTTTAAAATTTTCTATTAATAGAATTTTATGCATAATTTAATTTTACCTTACAAATTAGTTATTATCTTATTCTATATAATCATTTATTAGTTAGCAACTTTGTAGCATTCTTGTGCCACTTTTATTTTTCTTATTATTACTTCTTTTAATTTAATAAAAATTTTTTTTCTTAGAAAATAAAAAACAATCTTTCAATCTTCATAATATAGTTCTCACTACTTTCATGTGTTTCATGGCTCTCCATTCTCTTTTAAATCACGCAATCTTCGTTCTATAGAGATAGCCTTATCCTTCTTTCATATTCAAATTTGACAAAATACACGACTGCACTCTAGACTTCTTTTAGTGAAACCTTTTTCTTCAGAAAAACTCGGAAGCATTGTACTTTACTCACACAACTCTCATCCTTCTCCGTAGAATCTTCTGACTTGCACTTAAGCATCTCGCGATAATTCTTCTGAATTTTTCTTCATTGAAGATGTGTAACCTATCTACATTTTTTATCATTTTAAATTTTTCCATCATCACATGTGACTTTCATAACTTGAATTTCAAGTTTTAGTCAATATTAATTTATTTAGATATCAAAATAATTTGGAAGTTTTTTTTAACTTGTAAATTGACAATATTTAAATATACAAATTTTTTAAAATATTTTGGTAAAAATTTTGATCATATTTTTTCTTTAAGACTACCTGATTTTCATAATTTTTTTAGAAATGATTTAAACTTACACTTTATAGAAACGTTTATTGCAATTGTTTCTCCTGCTAATTTATTAATACCAATTGATCTCAAGGCGCATATGTATTTCGTACGCAGCCTCTTTATCTTGATTCATAAATATTTCATATGTATCAGAGTTCAAACTAGCTGATAAGGTGTTACGTGACTTGTGACATAATCGTAAAAGTTGTATTTGTTATTATGCCAACTTCTAATGTAAACTATAAATAAAAGTGCAAGATTTTACTTAAAATTTGCTATAATACATTAATCATTCTAAATCATAGTTTAAGTTTGGGGTAGGAAATTTTATGAAATATCTATTCTCTAATTATGTAATCCTTAATGTAAATAAATGAACAGTGTGCAAGACTAGCTTCTGCGAATTGTCAAAATAATTTTGTGAATAACAACATCTTTTAGATCTGCTCCTATTTTGTTATTCGAAATGCAAAGGAAATCTATTATATAATTTATGATTTTAATTTATTTCCGAGGTAATGTTGCTGGCACCAGTGAAAACTGTTTTGGAGGTAATAATTGGGTAGGTCCATGCATATAAATTGCCGGTAATTATTTATAAGCTAGTACACTTATATCATGATTTCTTATTTATTGTTATGGCAGTTTTATTATTTAAAATAGTTTTTTTCTCAATACAAGGTATATATTTTTTCACATCTTTTTGTTAGATTTTTGTTATTTTATTTTCTATAACCTTAGCATTTTCATACTTTTTCATTGTTTATTCAAAAATTAACTTCAACGTCATGAAAAAGATTTTCTATTTTTCGTATTCGGTGAGAATTGCATCAGCGTTTGTTCTTTGAAGATTTCGTATTTTTTTCAATCAAATCTTGATTTGGAGCGATATTGCCGTGGCTTTTCAATTATCTTGATCAGATGTCATTTGTAATGCTCGGACGTATTACGATCTGGTATTACATTTATCGAATTATAAATTATCACCGAAGATCTGAATATCATTTAAATTTTAAGTGAAATTGATGTTTCATTGAAATGTTATTTTAAAAATGTCCATTCTAGTCGTATAATCTCTGTTGAATAAAAAGTATTGTTATAAATCTAGATAGGAATAGTATTATAAGAATATATAATTATCGAGTAAATTTATGTCAGATGTATGCTTAAGAAAAATAATGGTGTGTTTAACTGATTAGTCATTTATATGCGAGAAGGCGGTTTGTGACGTGCAGAAATGTATACACGCTACTACTATTCGAATTTAGAAGGCTGTTCTATTTTAAATAGAATTTGTGATTTGTCACATTTTATGTGTTTAGAGAGAATTATTAATAATATTTAGGAGGGTTCTATAGTTATTGAATTTATGCTAAATAGTCAATTTATTAGAGGATACTCTTATAGTTTGATATTTCTAATCATTGTTTAAATATGGGCCAACTGATGAAAGTATATCTCAATTCTTAATGCTTCTTTGTCATTGTCATATAACGTTTTAAACTCTTATGTGTATAGCAAAAAAGTAGCTTATTCCTTAAGCTAAAAATTTTACTCTCTAGATTGTAATATTTTATAAATGTTACTGCTCTTTTTAGGTAATGGAAATTATTACATGAATGCTACCTATTTTAGTAAGGATGTAAATCACTGTAATAATTGAGGAAGAAGTCTATTACTATTTAAAATTTAAAGTTTGGATGAAGAACACAAAGCTGTATATAGTTTTTTTCCTGATAATAATGTATGATTTTAGATCTTCTTATTTATAATTCTGAGCTTGAAGGTCAAGTAGATTACCAATTTGAGTTGTCATCTGAGTATGAATGCCTATGAAAAATATTTTAAGAAATGTTAAAAATGAAATGATTAGTAGCTATGTATTGATCTTTTTTGCATTCAATTCTTGCAGTGAATCAAAAAACTGATTTCCAAACTGTGCTTCCATTGCAGTGATAGATTTTGCGTGATTTGGGAAAAAATAAATTTACTGATTTTCTGTATACTAGTTCATTAGAAAATTAGTATATTTTACCAGTTATTCTCAGTTCAGTATGGTGCTTCCATATCCATGTAAGCTTTACTTATTTAATTAGTTTTGTTAGGATTATGCTTCTTATAACAGTAAGTTAAGCCTCATCTGTCATTACAGATAAAACTATTGGTACATATTGCTTTAAGGTCTAGTTAAAGAAAGAATACTTCTGATTAGGCTTTCATAAGTTATGAAATATAACAGTCGAATTAACTTTTAGGATCTAAGGCCTGTTTATGAAGGCCTAATGACAATTGGAAGGCTTTTGAAATTGAAAGTGTATACATAAATGAACTTAGGTCAATGATTTATGAACTTGAAGAGTTTATGAAACGTTGACTCTTTAGTACAGTCTGATTACACTCACGGCAAGTTTACTCTTCGAGAGTAATATAATCAAGTTCTCAAATAACTTGTTCTATAGAAGTGTTTAAAAGTGCAATGTAATCCACATAAAGTTTGCAAATATATTATTTTCTGATACCACTCTTGTGGTACAATTTGTTCTATCATTATAATGAGGTATTATCACTGTCTACAGGTTATTTTTTAGTTCCAAATCATGGAAGGATGTTTTCTAATCCAATATGCTAAAGTATATAAAGTTTTCTAAGCTACTTTAGGCTCTCTAAATTCACTAGTACTTCTTTCAACCAATTTTTAAAAAGTAATAATAGTAACCAGATTTCAACTTATATGTACAATAATTAAATAAAAACTCAAACTTACAACCTAGCATCATTTGGTGAATGTCTATGTCAATTAAAAGAATATCCGCTCTACTTTATGTGACAAGTAATCCCAACAAGTGCCTCAGCGTATAAACGTGCCAAAGAGCTAAACAAGTGTTATCATTTGTGGAGGTTTGGGTCTGTGGCCTGAAAAATGTTATGGTATAAAAATTTAAATTTAAGATTTAATTGTTTTTAAGTGTAAAGCTAAGCCCATATAAGCAGCTTTGGTCCGCAATGGACTCCATGCATTGAAATGACCGCTCAAAATGAGTCTGTATAGCTTCCTTATGTATTAAGCGGTTCATCAACAAATGTGGATTAAAGTGTTTTGTTGCCAAAACAACTTTCCTTTCAACTCTTTAAGTAGGTACAACAAAAGGTTACAGTAAGGGAGGCAATAGTAATATCAATGTAGTCAAGCGCTCCTTAACTATCTAAAAAAAAATGCCATAGGTTAATCACATTTTCGTCGACTTTACATGAATTTGCGAGTGTTAAAATATTTCAACTTTCATTGTGGCGTTAGAAACGCAGCGTAATTTTGTCGAGTAAATTATGTCTTATGGTTTCAAGATTTAATGATATCTGGATAGTTTTTAGTCATGCCTTATCATACATTGACATTGATTTAAAATTTAAAATAATAAGAATTCACGGCATTGAATAAAGGCGGTTTGTAGAATTTAAGAAAATGGATTCCGCCTTTAGTCGATTCTATTTTTTATTATTGAGCAGTGACGAGACCAATGATATATGTGGACAAGTAGATTGTTTATTAGGCATCAGAACATTATCATTTCTTCCTTCCTTTTGGAGTTTCGATTTTTTTTATTCTGTGAAGCTACTTTGTATAAAAATGTGTGCAATAAGTTTATACCTATAAGATAATATTCTTCAAACTATTAATTTTATATAATATCAGAATCAATATCACCAGAGATAGAAGTAAAGCAAAGTGAATATGCAATCTCCATTGATAAAAGAGGAGGAGTCTGCTTTATAAATGAACCAGTTGTAATACTTTTGAGCATTTACAAGTCCCTTATTCAGTCAAGTTATTTTCACCCTTTTGATAATATTTATGATGATATCTTGAAGTCAAGAACATCAAGACTGTGCATGTATTGTTTGTCCATATAGGGGCGTGTCTTCGAATATCTAATACCTGACACTTTACAAACCTTTATATGATGATCATGATTAAATAATTTATCTGAAGTTGAGGTATCTGCAGGATGGAATTTATTAAGTCAACACTTGCATTCCGAACAGCGAAGACATTTAAATGCTGAGAAACAAAAATTTCAAATTGAAGAGTGTTTAACACTCGAAGCAGAGTTGTTAGAAGAGTGGAAAAAAACATATCACTATTATATGTACTGTTTCACCAATTATTTGCAAGCAGTATAAGAATACATTGAATTATTGTAATTATTCTTAAATAATAAGAGCATGTGAGATGATATAAGTGTTATTATCCTTTCAACAGACCGAGTATATAAGTATTGTGCGTGCGAGTAGACATGATCACACTAAGATAACATAACCTGTCTTTTAATTTGCTTCTTTAATATTCTGAAGAGAGAGCCATACTCTCTTGAAATATGGCTTTCTTAATTGCTTGGTTTATTGATTGTCACATGAAATCCCTCTTTTTAATATACATGGTACTTTTGGTTATTTAGAACTTTAATATTTATGTGTAGCATCTCAGTGAAATTAAACAACGCCTTTATTAGTCTACATCATAATAAGACGATATGACAAAAAAATTCATAGTTTTTCACTCGTAATAGAACAGATAAGATGATATAATCTCACTTTAAAGTATATAAGAATTTACTTGTTCGTTATACAGCGCGTCCCTTTCATCTCCCATTAATAGGAGAAAGCCAGATTAGATATCGATAAAGTTGCGCTGGAGAGACCGTGTAGGGATAATACCTTTGGTCATCATCTTAATTTTTTGTGTTAGACAATCTCTGATTTAGATGACAATAATTGCAAAGAATTGAAAAAGTTGTCAAATCTTTACTTTGAAAGAAATGAACCAGGGGTGGGTTGAACTTCGCTCTTGGAATAGTACTTGTGAGCAGTTCTGTGAGAGTATGAGGCGAATCGGATGGTTTAGCGATATGTGGAGCAATGAAAATGAGTATGAAAAAGGTGCTTGGTATAAATGCACGATTTAAGAAAGATTCTTGCATGTGTCGTCAGTAAGTTATAGGAGCTCGTGTAGTACAAAGCACAGACTACTTCTTGAACTTCAAAGTTGTTTTGATCCTTTAGGACTTAGCAATAAATACCTATTACGTAAAGAGGGAAGTTGTGTAATGAGAAGTGTTTGGGAACTAAAAAAGAATGGGCATGAAAATTACCTGGGGAAATGTTGACTGAATGGGTAAACTGAAGGAGGATTTAAAAGAATTGAGTAAGATTGAGTTTCCACGTCCAAGTTGTGAATGAAGTGAATCCTATGGTCTGAATATATTTTTGTGACAGTTCTGCTAATGTTATGGTTTGTTTGCACTAGGTTTCAAGAAGGTAAACTAAACCTTTGTTTGCCCAACAGGCGCTAAAGCGCTATTATCATACGACTTGTTATATTAAATATCTTCTTATAAAGTATTCCTAATTTTACAAGGTATCCTGTATAGTGTATATAGTGTGTCCTTTAGCTTTAAATTACAATTGCATATCACTAGTTTGCTTAAAGACTACTCTTATTCTCTATATCTCATCCATTTCTTTGAATATGCTAATATCGATGTGTTTGTGATACATGCACAAGTAGTTCTTAACTATTGTGTCGTTTTTTTTTATAGAAACAAAGGTCAAGGCTAAGTATGTTAATAACAAGTTAAAAGATGTTATCACTTTGTGTGTTATGGGTTGACATACAAGACAGTTGAATGGATCATAAAACTAAAAATGTTATATTATATACGTATGGTGTCAAACTAGAGCTCTCAATAAATCTCGTACTGACGCCAGTATCTGTTGTGCGTTTCCCCGAGCGCGTTTATACTCTTTATTAACAATTTGTTCTGAGATATAATTGTAAATTATATGGGAACACATGTGGTTCATGAGGGTCTTTTGTAGATATTCTTGGAGAGTTGTTGCACATATATTTCCAATAGTAGCTCCCTTCTACCCTTTCTCCATATATTTTAATTTTTGCTAGATTCTAGATTGTTAATACTAATGTAATTTTAAGATATTAAACACCATAATAATCATTCGATGAATATTTGGAAATAAATAATTTGTTAATTTTGAAAAGTAATAAATAGCTAGTTATTTGTTTTATGTTTCTTAAACGAAAAGTTACTAAGGGAAAACCCTGTGCGAAAAAGCTCTTAAATATTGGATCAAAAAAGTACAAAACCTCTATCATATACTAGAGAGATTGCATTTTTATAAATCGGATCAAAAGGGTGACATAACCTAACCTAGTTTTAATAACTTAAATTTATTGTTTTGATGGTGATGACCATTTTAAGACAAGGGTAAGAATAATCTAGATGTAACATTACTTTAATTATTGATATAAGAAAATCCTTATCTTTGTCAAGAGTCCACCACCACTTCACCACCGCTTATTAATT
>JABUQX010079279.1:0-25211 GCA_015478945.1 Trachelipus rathkii | reverse complement strand
CCTTGAAAAGGGCTATGCCTGTATATGAACTTTTAAAAAAAGAAAAATTTGTGTGCGCGCCTTAGGCCTTTATATTGCATGTTTTTGCTTATTTGTTGGACACCCTTATGGGGATAGCATAGTATGTTATGACAGTCAATGTGGCTTTCTTTTAAAATTGTGGTTGAACTGCATAAGTAGCAGCTATTTTGTTGAGTGCTTGTGGTAGGGTTGGCATGTTTTAGTTATAGTATTTAGATATGGTGGTGAATATGTTTTTATACTTCAATATTTTTAAATATTTTATTTTACTTTACTTTAAATTGGACAAGCTGTAGAATGCTGGGAGAGTTTCTTGAGATATTGGGTCGTTGGTTAACATATTAATTGTTAGAGAAAAACACCATTTACTGATTTTTATGAAAATATTTTTATTTTTTTTTTACATTTTTATAATTGGACTCAGCTAGGATCTGGATAAAAATCTTGAGAACAAAAGGAAGTTTGTAAAACTTTCCCACTCTTTGGTCTGGGATATCCTGACATACTGAACAAAATTTTGGCTGAATCTTACCACTTCACGAGCAGATCAGTTTTGATTTTAATCACAAATTAAACTCCAGAGTAAAATTTCAATAGCCCATGAATGAATTTTTGATTCTTAAAGATAGGTGTCGTCCCTAGAGATGTTTTCCAACCTATGTGTCACTATTCCAATAAGCAGTGGGGCCTGTACACTTTATTTTTTTTTTATTTTTTATATATATATATATATATATATATATATATATATATATATATATATATATATATATATATATATATATATATATATATATATATATATATATATACCGGTATATATATATATATATATATATATATATATATATATATATATATATATATATATATATATATATATATATATATATATATATATATATATAAAATATATATGTGTAAAAAAGGTGATACAGTTTTATAGAAATCTGATTCAGAAACTATTTCCAACTGAGGATTCACTTACTTACTTTATTCCTCCTCAAACGGATGGCAAACAACAAAAGAGAGCCAAAGGAAAGCTCATCGAGAGATACAGAAATATGAGAAGAAAGTTTCGAAAACTGGGCTTACATTCTCAGCATATTTCTAAGAGTGTGGCTAAAAAATCTAAAACCAGTATTTTATTGCATGAAGGTAAAATATGAAGTCTTATGTTGTAGTGTTAACCAAATTTTTTGAACTTTAATACATTATTACACAGATAAGTAGTCATCTATGATAAAGCATTAAAATAATCAATTTGAAAATTATAACAGCTTTTGCAAAAATTTTAGGTGAATCCTTATCAGAGGAAGAATTTTTTGAAAAGCAGCAGTGGCTTAGGTTTAACAAAGAACCTTGGGAACAAGTAGAAAAATTGTGGAATGAAACTTCAGATAAGAGAATATCTGATATCCACCTTAAAGAGGAAGCTACAATACATAGTACTTTTCTTGATTGGCCAATATTAGAAAACACCAATGGACATATTCTAGTAAGTATATATATATATATATATATATATAATATAGAAAATATATATATATATATATATATATATATATATATATATATATATATATATATATATATATATATATATATATATATTATTATTTTTTTTTTTTTTTTTATTTTAAAATATATTTGGCTACATCAGTTACACAAACACTGTTTACCTGCCATCTGGACTGCACAACCCATAACAGGGTAACTACTAGTAAAACGAGAGTATCAAAAGTTTTCAATGGTTACAGAGAATGTAAAACTTGTAGTTTAGTAGCGAAAATGAAAATGTCATTACTGTTAAATATTGAAGACCGCTAATATATAAGAATGTCGTTTATAGGTAGTACTGAATAAAGACCAGAAAAATACCACATCTAAGTGGAGTTAGTTTGTCATATACAACCAAAATGTGGAAGATGGATTGTGAAAAAAAGGTTGCAAAATTGACAAGTAGGTGGCTTGGTTTTGAACATGTAATGTTCATGTGTGAGTTTGATGTGGCTAATGCAGAGGCGAGCTTGAACCACTTTATGGTAGCGGTTTTTCGGTTTTGTGCCCAAACGCCACTCCGATTTCTAGTTTCACACAGTTTATCCTAATCCTAGCTTACCTTTCAGTTTATCCCCTCTGTGATCACTACACCAACGTTCCTGCCATTGTTCCTTTGGTGGGGTAAGTATTAGTTGGTCGCCAACCCAACTACCACACGTACACAAGGAGACAGAAGCTAAGACATAGACAGGAAGCATGAAAAAATGAGGGGACAGAAAAAGGCTAAAGTTCCATATGCCACGAAGACATAAAAGTATTGAGGCCCTGGGGGACGCAAGAAAACCACATGTTGCATAATTCGGGTTCTTAAAGTGTTAGTTGTGTATCCAACATAAGAGGAATTACATCCTACTTCTTTGCAATTAAATTGATATACAACATAACTTTTGTAATCCTCCGAACAATGACCACGGGTACTAAAGTATGAGGACACTCGTCTCGGCGTGTAATAGCTTCTTTTCAGACTTAACATGTTCCTTTACAATTATGTTAAATTTTTGTTCTTCTCTAGAAAAGTTTGTCAAATTTAATGATTTAAAATAGAAAGCTATTTGCTTTCCATGTCAAGTGAATTTTTATTTCGAGTTAAAATGTTATTTATAGTTCTTTTATAACTTTTTCTATTTTAAATTGAGGGTACCCATTATTAATTAAGTTTTTCGTTATTCTTATCACCTCTTTGTTAAAGAGTCGTCACGTTGAAGTTATTTTATAGGCTCTGTGGATTAGGGTTTTAATAATTAATAGTTTATACCTTTCGAGTATATTAGAATCATAATTTGTGTATAAACATTTACCTGTACATTAAACATTTACTTCTCTTTCGGCTCTACCATTTATAAAACAAAGTAAAACATCTAGGAATGCCAGTTTTTTATTTTTAACATCTTCATAAGTGAAGTTTAGAAGTTTATTATTATTATTATTATTATTATTATTATTATTATTATTATTATTATTATCATTATCATTATCATTATCATTATCATTATCATTATCATTATTATTATTATTATTATTATTAAGTATATGATTTTAACTTTCTAAGTACACTTGAAACAAAGTATTAAACTGTTAATTTTATAGTGGCTGTTTTATAATTAGAATTATAATTACGTTATACAATGTTTTCCGAAACTGAAATATATTTGTTTGTGATGTGTTGCTCCTGCATCTTTGTCTTTACGGTACTTTACCGTATAGCATTTGGAGATTTGATTCTTTGTGGTATATTTTTTTATTCTCAAAAGCAAGCGAAAAAAAATAGTTGAAGGGAATGATCCAATATTGGAGATTTTGGGACCCCATTTTAGCCCCCATGTAAAAATGGACATAAAATTCTTAATTTTCAGACAATTTTGATGGGGATAAGAGCAAACCGCAGCTTTTTTTGATCTCTAAAACATCATTTTCGTGTTTTTTTTTTTAGGTGTCTGTAGTCATTGTTTTGGCATTTTCATTTTTTCAGAACCATTTTTCTTGACATTTTTTCTTATCAACTTCTACAATTTTTTTGAAATTAATTCAAACTTGAAATATGCATAGATGGGTCCATTACGCACAAAAGTCACGAATTAGTTTTTTGATTTTTTGAAAATTGTGCTCAGCAATGTCGAAATTCAAAACAACCTACTTTTGTTTTTTTTTGTTTTTTTAATAGATCCTGAGCACAATTTTAAAAAAACCAAAAAACTAATTCTTGACATTTGTGCGCAATGGACCCATCTATGCATATTTCAAGTTTGAAGTAATTTCGAATAATAATTGTAGAAGTTGATACGAAAAAATGTCAAAAAAAGTGGTTCTGAAAAAATGAAAATGCCAAAACAATGACTACAGATACCTAAAAACACTCGAAAATGACGTTTTAGAGGTCAGAAAAAGCTGCGGTTTGCTTCTTCCCCAACAAAATTGTCTGAAATTTATTAAGAATTTTATGTCCATTTTTAGGTGGGGCTAAAATGGTGTCCCAAAATCTCCAATATTGGATCATCCCCTGAAACAAAAAAATGTTTTACTGTACCTGTAAGCACTAAGCTGAGGCAGACTCGAAATTTTGAATTTTACTGCTGGAGTCGGAGTCGGAGTCGAAATTTTTTGTTTGAGTGGAGTCGGAGTCGAAAATTTTTTTTTAAGTTGAGTCGGAGTCGGAGTCTAAAATTTTTGTTTAAGTGAAGTCGGAGTCAGAGTTGAAAATCCAAATTTGAATTTAAGGAGTCGGAGTCGCGGAGTCAAAAAATTTATTTTACGACTCCGCAGCCCTGCTTACCACAGACCGTTCCCAATCCTCACTACACCCTATAGCTCTTCTAAATAACACCCCCCTTCCACTTAATAAAACTCCAAAAATTTTAGGCCTTACATATGAGACACATCTGACATTCACCCCACATATGGAACAAATTACATCTTCCACCATACGTAAACTAAACACTCTCCGAACACTTTCCCAACATGATTTTAGCGACAGAAAACACACACTTATCACCACATATAAACAAACAACTTCACAGAACAACATTAAACTATGCTTCCCCTGGATGGTTCCCAGCAATAACAAAAGCCAACATAAAAAAAATTAAAAAAAAATTAAAACACCGCCCTTAGAATAATTACTGGTTGTACCAAAACAACCCCCATCCACCATCTACAGAACGAAACCAAAATTCTCCCTATCACTTCCCACTTAGAGATGGTAGGAACACAATTTTACCAGAAAACCTTAAACCCATCCCACCCTTGTCACCAAATATTCAACAACCCCATCCGTCACAGATTAAAACTCCCTCCCTCCTCACCCTCCAAACTCTATAATGACATATATAACATCATTCCCCCCCCTCCCCCAACAAAACTTGGCTCTCTCATATACATACCCATCTCACTAGCATTCAGCTACAAAATCGCCCTAACAACAAAATTTTAAAATCCCAACCACCAAAAATTTCTCCTGCTGAAAACTCACTATCCAGAAGAGACCAAGTTAATCTCGCTAGGTGCAGATCAGGACACCACCCAAAACTATTACATTATAAATTTAAATTTAAACTAGATAACGTCACTTCCCCCACATGTACTAGATGCCATAACCACCCAGATACAGTAAAGAACCTCCTTCTAAATTGCCCAGCTCTCGACGCCCCCCGAACTGCTTTTCTATCACATCTGTTGAAGACCTGTGGAAACGCCCAAAGGATGCGGCCGGCTTTCTGGAGGCAGTGTGGCCCTCCAATTGAGGGGGGTCAGGGGTAAGGAAGTAAGTATATATATATATATATATATATATATATATATATATATATATATATATATATATATATATATATATATATATATATATATATATATATATATATATATATATATATATATATATATATATAGAAAAAAATTAAAGAAGAAGTGAGAGAGTGGTGGAAAAAGAGTGAAAGAATGGACATGGATTACAGGAAGAAATGGAATGGGGTTGGATGGAAGGAAGAGAAGTTGGCGAACAAGGCAATAAGGATTGGCATCTTAAGAACACTCAAGTAAATCAGTCGAATGTGAACAAGTTGAAACTGAACAAATATGGGAGCAAATGAAGGAAGCAGTTGTTAGCAGTGCAAAGGAAGTATGTGGATGTGCTAAAGTAGGAGGTAAGAATGTTAACAGTGAGTGGTGGAAAGTAAAAAAGAAGCGTGGTTGAATGTATTAAAAGCCAATGATGTTTCATAAGAAAGATGTTTGGAAGTATATAAGGAGGAAAAAAGGAATACTAAAAGGTGCATACGTAGGAGGAAAGAAGAGGTAAATGAACAGTTTGGAAGGAGGATGAATGAGGACTTACAAGGGAATAGGAAGCTCTTCTGGAAGGAAGCGCGAAAGGTTAAGAATGAGAATAAGGGGAACCTGCTTAGAATAATGAATAGGGATGGTGCTTTGGTAACTGATGAAAGGATGTGAGGAGATGGATAGAACACTTGAGAATCTGTATAATATACAGTAATGAAGAGGTGATAGTGAATGTGTGTGGGTTTTGATGGTGCAAGAAGGAATAGGTATTTTGGGGATGAGGTTATTAGCAAGGAGGAGGTAATGGGTAGAGTGAGAAAGTTGAAGAATGGTAAATCTGCAGGTATAGATGAAATTACTGGTGAAATGATCAAGAACGGAGGCGAGATAGTGATTGACTGGATTTGGAAGTTGTGTAATAAAGTGTTTATGGAGGGTATAGTTCCGAGGGATTGGAGGAGAGCAGTAATAGTACCCTTATATAAGGGTAAGGGAGATAAAGGGAACTGTAGGAATTATAGGGGAATTAGTTTATTGAGTGTTGTAGGGAAGATATATGCTGATATTTTGGTCGAAAGAGTGCGTCGAGTGACTGAAGGACTGATTGGTGAAGAACAAGGTGCATTTAGGAGTGGTAGAGGATGTGTGGATCAAATCTTTACATTGAAACAAATGACTGAGAAAATGAGGGAGAAGAAGAATAAATTGTATTTAGGTTTTATGGATTTGCAACAGGCGTATGATAGGATTAATAGGGAAGCTCTATGGCAGGTGTTAGTAATATATGGTGTTGGTGGTAGGCTTCTGAATGGAATCAAAAGTATGTATGACGATAGTGAGGCGTGTGTAAGAATAAATGGTGTCAAAAGTGATTGGTTTAATATTAATAGCGGAGTGAGGCAGGGATGTGTTATGTCTCCTTGGTTATTCAATTTGTATATGGATGAAAGAATTAAGATGGGGAATTCAAATGGAAGCCAGGAATGGATGGAGAATGGAGTGGAGGGAAACAATGAAGAGTGGATGGAATGGAAGGAATGGAATATAGATAGCAGTGGCAGCAGGGAAGGAGTGAGGATAGCAGTGGATGGTTGGCTGGCCGAGCAGTGCGTCCGAGTTTCAAATTACTTCAGGATATACTTTGGACGGTGCGCTGACCTGGATGATGCAGAGTGTAGTAGGAAAGTTGTGAATGTGAATGGTTGCTGGTGCAATTAAATCGTTGGTGGATGTGAAGGGACCAAGTCTTGAGTGCGCTAGGGTTTACATGAGGGTATGTTGTTACCCGTGTTAATGTATAGTAGTGAGACTATGGTCTGGAATAAGAGGTATACATTCCAAGTTCAACGTAAGTCAGATGGACAATCTTAGGGGCGTTTTAGGTGTGAAAAGAATTGATAAAGAGAGGGAATGAACGTATTAGAGAGAGATGTGGTGAAGAAAGGGGTAAATGAGAATAATGAAAGTGTGTTGAGATGGTTTGGTCATGTGGAAAGCATGGATGATAGTCGGTTGGTAAGCTGGATGTATAGTGGCGAGGTGTTGGGGAATCGACCGGCTGGGAGCCCGAAGAAAAAGTGGATTGAGTCGGTAAAGAAATGCCTGGAGGAAAGAAATGAGTTTGGTAGAGGCGAGAAGAATGGTGGTTGATAGGAATGAATGGCGGGGTGTTGTGAGGGGGCGTGGCTGTGGCCCACCTGGGTCAAGGGATGAACCCTGCACCTGACGATTTACATAGTATTAGTGAGGATCCGTCGCGGTCCCATGAAGCTCTAGGGTGGATTTTCTGACGGCGACGGGTTCCCGCTAATTGATATTGAGAGGGCGGTAAGGCTGGGCTTTCTTTTCGACTGTGTCATGTTCTTCTATTACTTTTCTTTTCCGATGCAATAACGCACCTTACCCTCATTCTTGGGGAGAGAGGAGGATAATAATAATAATAATAATAATAATAATAATATATATATATATATATATATATATATATATATATATATATATATATATATATATATATATATATATATATATATATATATATATATATATATATATATATATATATATATATATATATATATATATATATATATTTATAGATAAGTATTGATTTTATAACTATGTTTGGAACATCATCTAAATTTTATCTCAAATGGAATTTGAATAAAGAGAGTATTAAACACTTAATGATGAACAGAATCAAACATAAAACATGGATCAACCTTTTGAAAAATATTCACCCTGAAGGTTCAAAAGGTTAGTAGTTTTCTGTTTATTTGTATTATCATTAATGCCTGCATGTGTTATTACGTATTTCAAATTAGTAATTAATCATTAAGTATGAAGTAATGGTCATATTTACATGTGTAAATAATTTTATCATAGTATTTTTGAATGGGTTTTTCACTCCACCATTATTTTTATTTTATAGCTATGAAATCAAATATATGTACGCAAATGTTTTCATTTCAAATATAAGTTATAAGAAAAGGTTCAAGTCGTTTTTAGTGGCATAATTTTAGGAATGGGTGTAAGTCTCCTTCAGTGGCACTCGGTTTTTAGTAGGAATAGACATCCCATTTTTTTTATTCAGAGATGAGGTTGTAGTTGGAATCTTTTATCAAACAATTTTTTTAAATTATAGTGGAAATTGGGCTCGTATAATAAAATGGGGATTTAACAGTTTTGATTTCTTTAATCGTGACTGACATCTCGTGCTAATATTTACATAATGAATTGATAATATCTGGCATTTAAGTTAAAGGAATATTTTGAATAAAGTAGAAATTTATTTATATAAAAAGGGGAAATTGTAAGAAGTTAATGTAGTTATAAAGTTGGATTTGATAATTGTAATGGTAATTTTTCCAGTACGTATTTAGGCAGTGTTATTGCTTATGTTATTTCGAGGATTGATATTTTTGTTTAAATAGCCAAAGTTTTTTAAACCAAATTTGTAAAATCCAGCTATATTTTTTTCTTTCAAAATTTCCCTTTATAGGAGAAGATGCTGTTCTTCTGTATTTATTACCCCTGCTGCTAAAACCCAAAAAAGTCGCACTTCCATCCAAAAAGAATACAAATTGGAAACCTTCGAAAGGTGACATGCAAGAGGCTTTCATGATTCATGCTCTGGTAATTTTATTATTTAGTTTTATATTATACTTTTTACTAAATTAAAAATATATTCCCTTTTTACTTTTATTACTCACAATATCCCTTAAAAAGTTAAAATGTTAATTTTATGATTTATTCCATTTTAATAATGCATTTCTTTTTCAGAATGCTGAGGATATTAGTATTATGATTTATTCCATTCTAATATTAATGCATTTCTTTTTCAGATTGCAGATGATATTCCTAACATCATTTCTCGAAGACAGGAAAAGCTTGGGGAGATGTCATTACACATGCAGCCATTTGTAATTATTGAGGGAGAAGATCTTCTGAATGCAGTGCATTACTACGTGGTTATGAATAAAGTGCTATACAGATTTGATTCACCCTTAAATGCAATTGAAAACTGCTTTAAAGCTTTTCATGTTTTCCACCTTCAATACCCTATGGAATCTGAAAGTGTTTGGTTATTTATACAGAAGTTCTTTTTTGAAATTACAACTGAGTGGGATAAGACAGTTTCTGATGTGTGCGAATTAATTTCAGATATAACATCATATAATACTGACGAAATTTCGGATTAAAATTTTGATAACCTTAAAATTTATAGTTAGAAAATGGAAATTGCTAAATTTAGTTTTGTTTGCTTTTATTGTAAGAGAAAAGTACCTAGTGATTCTAGTTTGATATTACATTTGCAAGTTTTTCACCCAGAGCAGTATTCTCAAAGTAAATTTATATGTGGGCAAGGTAATTGCCAAAAGCAATTTTGTTTAAAATGGCCCTTTAAAAGACATTTGAAAAAACATCTTTCCAATTTAAAAGTTATAAACTCTAATCAAAATTACAAAAAAACAAAACAAAATTCACAAAATGATTTTATTAGTTCTAATAATGATAATCTTTTAGAGTCTTCAAGCGGTGCTTCCAGTAACATTATTCAATCTACTTTAATACGTCAAAATATTAATCTATCTAATGATAAATTTTCTCATCCTTTAGAAATGAAAGACGAATGTCAAGTCTCTTTTTTAGAATATGATGTTTCAGCCCTACAAAGTAAATTCGAGGAAGAAATTCTGCAATTTGTCTCTCAAAAATTTCATAATGATTTTGCATCAAGAAAGAAAATTAGAGAGGAAATATTCCAAGCTGAGAATTTAATTTTTAATTCATCATTCTTGCCCTTGCTTAAACACAAAATTCTTTCTACTTTTCGTGATATGGACTCGCATGCTCTAGAACAGGTTTTTAATAGCGTTCAAAATCCATTTTCAGTATTTCGTACTGAATTTTTAACTTTAAAGTATCTACGTAAAAAAGAGGTGTATGTTGATCCTCAGCTTATAACGATAGGATATAAAACCAAACTGAAGAAATATAAACTTAAAACAGTCATAGAAAAAGTTCCCATTCGTATTTGTTATATTCCTATTATCGATACCTTAAAATGTTTGTTCTCGATGGACAACGTTTATGATATTGCATGTAAATACATGGATTCTTGTTCAGAGTCTGTACTTTTAAATGATATTAGTAATGGGAATATGGCCACTAGTAAATTAAATTACCCAGGAAGAAGAATTTTTCCACTCCTTCTTTACTATGATGATTTTGAATGTGGCAATCCATTGGGTTCACATGCTGGTAAGAACAAAATAGGAGCATTTTACTTTTCTGTTCGATGTTTTCCTAAAGAGTTTCAATCGCGATTAGAAAATATTTTTTTATTAATGTTATCTTATTCATCAGATATGCGAATGTTTGATAACGAAATTATTTTCAACAAGATGATAAAAGATTTAAATTATTTGCAAGCAGAAGGTATTGAAGTGAAAATCGGTAATGGAAACTTTAAAATTTATTTTCAACTGATATCACTTATTGGTGATAATTTAGCTATGAATACAATTGGAGGGTTTGTTCAAAGTTTTAATGCGAATTATTACTGTAGGCATTGTAAAGCGAGTAAGGAAATCTTGCAAAGACAAATGACGGAAGACATTTTATTACTGAGGAGGAAAGATGAATATGAAAGAGAGGTATTATTAAATACGCCTTCAGAAACTGGTATAAGATCTGAATGCATTTTTAATAAAGTTTCAAATTTTCATATATTGGACAATGTTATTGGTGATTTAATGCACGATATAACTGAGGGTGTTTGTAATTTTGATTTGAGTAAAATCATACTTTTTTATGTAAATGTAAATATTTTTTCACTTGAAACTTTAAATAATAGGATTCGTTTTTACAGTTACGGAGAAAATGAAGCTGCAGTACCTTGCATAAAACACGAAAATTTAGTCAAAGATTCATTAGGTTTTTCTGCATCGGAAATGATTTCCTTTGTAAATATATTTCCTTACCTTATAGGAAGTTATATACCATGCAGTGACAAACATTGGCAATTGTATTTGATACTTAGACAAATTTTAGATATTTTATTTTCAAGCACACTTCAAAAGGGAATTCATGTTTTACTGTCTACTCTTATTTCAGAACATCATGAAATGTATTTAAATTTATTTTCAGATTCTAATTTAAAGCCTAAACATCATTTTATGGTGCACTATCCGCGGATGGTTTGTGAATATGGTCCTCTTATTAATTTATGGTGTATGAGATTTGAAGCGAAACATAGAGAGTTGAAATTAATTAGTAATACTAGTCAGTGTAGAAGAAATCTACTTAAAACAATTGCTACTAAATATCAATTAAAATTTTCTTATCGTTTAATTTCCAACAGATGTTTGGATGATACTCTTGTCTGTGGAGAAAAAATAAATGTAATGGATTTTCCTGAAATAGTACGTCTTAATGCAAGTTTATCAACTTATGGGGAAAGGTTTAATGCTTATCGTCGTGTTATTTTTAATGGCCGTACCTATAAATCAAAATATTTTTTGTTTAATGCACTTAAAGATGATATGCCAATATTTTTTGAAATAATTTACATTTTTGTTTATGATCCTCCCCGTTTAATATTTTGTGGTAAGCCATACAGAACGCTTGAATTTAACACTCATTTTCATGCTTATGAAATTGAGAAACCCGAAAATAAAAGTCTATCACTATCATGTCTTTCCGAGTGTGTCGATTATAACTCCTATAAGTTGAATTTTATTGGTGGTAAAAAATTTTTAAGTGGAATCTTTAATATATGATAAATACTTTATTATTATGATTATTATTATTCTTTATGATTATTATTCTTTATGATTATTATTATTATTATGATTATTATTATTATTATTATTATATTCAGTTAAAAAATGTTCTGTAGTCTTTATTTTCGTTTCTATTATATAAATCATTTGCACCTGTTTTTTTTTCATCCTCTGTTGCCAATTATGTTAACACTTGAGCATTGAAGTACTTTCTTTGCTCTAATTATAATTTGTAAGCAATGTATATTTTGTTACATAAAATTTATTTCAAATATCTGAAAAGGTAAATGTAAAATTAACTTAACTCTGATTTACTTAATTGTGATAATTAGTAATTTAAAATCTGTAATTTCAATTACGATTATTCCTTACAAAAAAAATATAAAAAATTGCACAAGCATTGTATTTTATTTATGAAGATCATATTTTCTTTATCAGTTGTTAATATTTGGTTTTGAAAACTGATTAGTTAACGATAATTACAATTTGTAAGTTTAATGGAAAATTCACAGGCTAAAACTTTTTAATTTAATCGGAATAGTTAACGGTACAAATAACTTTAATATGAAACACATTTTTTTTGTGATATTAACCTACTGAAGAGCTCATTTTTATATAGAATTTTATTATAAAGAAAAGCTCAGGTGTTCAGTATCGATTGATCTGAGATTTTCTTTGTGATAAAATTAATTGTAAAAATTTAATCACTATTTAAAATGTAAATATAAAGGAAAATAGATTTGGTGATTCAGCAGATTATAGTTATTTGTACCGTTAATTTTTCCTATTAATTTAACTTTTGGCAAGTGAATTCTCCATTATACCTACAGAGTTTAATTTTCCTAACTAAATCAGTATTTCGCTTTGACCAAATATTTACAGTGGATAAATAAAATATGATGATCATAAATAAATCAAATCAACAAAGTTTACTGTAGAGTACAGTAATATATTTGTTGCAACTAATATAAGAATGCTATAGTTACAAATCTTTTGTTCTAGTAGCCAAATTCTAGCTCAAATGGAAATAAATATGTAGTAAATCCAACGAAAATATTGCTGTTGTAACTAAACATTATTTAGTAAATCTAACCATATTTGTTGCTAAGGTAACCAATATTCCCACTTAGATTCCTAATAAATGTTTTGGTTAACCGAATCACAATCCTTTGTCCTAGTGACCAAATTCTAGCACAAACAAATAAATATTTAGTAAATCTAACGAAACTTTTGCAGTTATAACTAAACTTTATGTAACTAAAAATAATTAATTAGTAAATCTAACCAAAATTCAGTTGCAATTGCCAAATTCCAAATTCCCACTTTGATTCCTAATAAATGTTTTGGTTAACCGAATCACAATCCTTTGTCCTAGTGACCAAATTCTAGCACAAACAAATAAATATTTAGTAAATCCAACGAAACTTTTGCAGTTATAACTATACATTATGTAACTAAAAATAATTATTTAGTAAATCTAACCAAAATTCAGTTGCAATTGCCAAATTCCAAATTCCCACTTTGATTGCTAATAAATGTTTTGGTTAACCGAACAAAATATTTGATCATGATAAATAAATCAAACAGGTTATTACAAATAAATTTTGATTGTGAGAATCAATAGTGTTGTTGATGCAACTAAAGTTTTGTGGTCCTTGTAACTAATTTCAGTTTTGTTGATGATGATTTGATAATCACAACCAAATAAATTGACTAAATGTTCGTTAGTGTAAGAAATATTTGGTTACTATTACCAATTTTTTGGTCACGGTTACACACCTATTTCGTTTATGGTAACAAAAACAGCTTGGTTATGTTAACCATAATTCGTGTGGTGCTATATTGACAAAAAAGTTTCGTTGTGACAATCACTTTTTGGTCTATGCAAATAAATAATTTTTTCAGTGTAGAGTTGGTGTAGGTAGTGATGGTATCGAAAGTGAAAATATATATATATATATATATATATATATATATATATTGAAACGCGTTTCTTTCCTTTATATGGCCACTAATTGATAGCGTTTACTCTTTTCCTTTTGAGGTAAGAGTCCGTCTGAGAGATTACCAGGACTGTGGTAATGAAAGAAAAGACAAAGGTTTTAAGTAAGACACAATCATAAGTTTTTTTCTTATATAATAAATAATAACAAATAAATTTACGTTTTAATACGCATCCTAACACTAACCCTATTTCTAAAATATACGCTTGAAATATTTCCTGCGCCCAATAATATATAATTTTCCTTTTTATAGTAATAATAATATATACAAGTCAATATTTTGGTTATAATTCAATTTATTAAATAATGACATGTTGTTGGAATGATACTTCCTTTTTGTTTAAATGTCCTTTTTTCGGCTTGAATTTTCAGCCAAAATTCCTTTGGTTCGTCCTAAAGTAATTTTGTAATTCCAGTTATGAAAAATCGTGAACGTTGTCGTAACACTTTTCCTGGGAAAGTTCGTCCTTGTTAATTGATAATAAGTTCAATGACTCGTTTGGAAGATGCCGTGATCCTGGAACTACCGTTCTGGCAACCAATGGAGATTTTAGGAAAGGCCGTGGTAGCGTAGGTAACTGCCACCCAAAATACGAGATTCGTAATTCCTATTTCCTCACCTCTTCGTCCTCGTTAGCTGGTGTCCCAGATTCAGACTCAGGCCAAGTCCAAATTAGTTTATATCGGATCCTGAATTACGTTCCAAATCATGTCCCAAAACCCAGTCAAATTGGCTCCCAGATCACGTTCCCAATTCACGGGTCAACCAATCCTTGTGTAAAGGTTTAATCCAAGACACCGTTTGATATTTAAGGTTTATTTGACAAATCCGGGTATTAGTATATGTGTTCTTTTCTGTAAGGAGGGTTGTTACAGATACCCCCTAAATGAGTGTTTTCCTATTTATTATACGGAGTGTTTCTTGAAACTTATGTCTCTCTTAAGAGGAGAGTGCTCCACACGGAGGGGCACTTAAGAGACCTTGTAAAAATAAATTATGACTTACCATTATCACTGATATAACTTATCATGATGTCTGACAAAATACTTTACCTTCGTCATTATCAGTTCCATCCCAGTTCTTCTGATTACTAGCTTGGTTGCGTCCCACGCCTATTTACAATATATATCTATATATATAATATATATATATTATATATATATATATATATATATAAGTTATTTATATATATATATATAAATATATATATATATATATTATATATATATATATATTATTATATTATTATATATATATATATCAATTAAATATCTCATTGAGGGTTGTGAATGTAAATAATGTCAATTTCTTTTCTCAACTATCTATTATATTTACAAATTCACTTATTTTGTTTTTGAATACTTACTGTTTTCTTAATGTTTGCTTTGAACAATAAATAGGATACAATAAATGTTTTAGTCCGTTTTTATTATCTACTTCTTTACATAAGTCTCTCACTCTACTCCACATCGATTAAGTATTCCCCTCAAGCATGTGCTAAATTTTAAGGAGCCTTATCATTTATTCTATTTATTAATAAGAAAGAATCTACCCACTCTTGTATAAATTCATATTCATAAAAAAATTTTCTTGATAGACGAAAAGAAAATTACATTACATATGTACAAGAAGAGCAGTTGCTCTTGTTAGAGTAAAAGAGAGCATTATTAATCACTAGTTACAAATTGTTTTATTATAAAATTTGTAATTTATATCACATAAAAAAAATTACCACTCCAGAGGAAATAATGCATATGCAAAGATATTATATATAAATACTATTAATATATATATACATATATATATATATTAATATATATATATTATATATATATAAAATATATAGTAATATGTATCTTTTACAATAGGTATGTTATATATCATATATAATTATATATTATATATATATATACTATATATATATTATACTATATTATAATATCTAAAATAGTTATATATATTATAATAATATATATGTATATATATATATATAATATATATATATATACTAACATAATATATTATTATATTATAATAAATATACTATATATTATTAAATTAAACAGATACACTTATATAAAATATATATATATATCTATATATAAGTATATATATGAAATATATATAGCTACTGTATATATATATAAAGTATAACTACAAAAACACTACTATTATATATATATATATATTGATTAATAGATATATATATTAATAATATATATATAGTAATATATATATATATATATAGTAATATAATATTATTAGTATATATAATAATTACTAATATATATATATATATATAAAATCTTATATAATATATATACAATACATATATAATATATTTATATATATCTAATGCATAATGTTGAGGACCGGCTCATCTAGCGACAAATTGTGAATATTTTCTCGATTTCCCATTTCTTTTATTCGAAATCCAATTTAAATATTTGAGGGACACAGTTGTCTCTGTAATTGATTTTCAGAAGACAAGTCTGTATTTAGGTTTTCAATTTTTGATAGACATTTTAAGTTAAGTACATTTGAAAATTTTTCTTGTCTTATTTATTGTGGCTGGTTGTTACGAGATTTCAACTAGTATTATCAATTTAAAGTACAGCTGACTGTTATGTTTTTTAAAATACTTTCGAATGTCTAAAAGCTTTTAATATAATAAATAATAATAATAATAATAATAATAATAATAAATAAATATAATAATAAGATAACAAATAATATAATAATAAATAATAATATAATAATAATAAATACGAATAATAATAAATAATAGATGAGTCAATAAATAACTAATATTATAAGAAATAATAATATAATGTAATAATCACTATATATATATAAATAATAATAAATAATAAATAATAATCAAATCATAAAATAATTAATATTCAATATCAACAATAATAATAGAATATATGATATTCAAAAATACATAATTAATAATAAGGAATAACTAAAATAATAAGTAATAATAATAATAATAATAATTAATATTAATCTAATAAATAATAAAATGCATGAATAATAACTATCCATAATATAGTATTATAATAGTGATATCACTACTACTTATATTACTATAATATAGAATACGTACTACTATATATATTAATTTTATATTTTATATTATATTGATTATAACATATATATATATATATTATAATAATTATACATATATGATATCCTATAATAATTTCATTAATATGATCTAATGTTAATTATAACCAATAAATAGAATACTATAATAAATATATTCATTATATATACTTACTAATATATATTTACGCTATATATACTAGTAATAATATTAAATAATATAAATAATAACTACCTGTATATATATCATTATATTAATATAACTATAAATATATATATACTTCATTCACTATTTATATAATAATTTATTAATTTATGACCACATATAGTCTTGATAATTATGGAGAAATGTTCTCATTTTACCTCCCATTTGTTTAGGATATGAGTTACCTTAGACACAATTCTTGAACCTCTTTTTCAATTTCTTCATTTCTATCGCAAATATTTTTCGTGATTCAGTATCTATGTCTGCTCTGTTGGTGTGTCTGGGTGTCTGTTGAATCGTACCTTGTCTTATCATTATCTCTCTCTCTCACCGCCTCTCTTTTCATCGTGTTTCGCTCTCGCGTTGAGCTTTATTCTCTTTCTACCAAAATATTCTCGATCTTTAATTTATCTTCCTTTTATCATTTTTTCACATGGTCAGATGTCTATACCCGACATATCTTTATATATCTACTATCGTATCTAATATCCTACTCATCTACTCCTGACTTCCTACTCTATCATCTATCTATCCTTCTATCTACCTATCTAAAGTTCATCTATCATATCTATCTATCTAATCATAGACTATCTATCTATCCTATCTATCTAATCATATCTAATTCTCATCTACTCTAACTCTATATTACAGTAATTCTATCCTCATCTGACTCTTATCTAATACCTATCTACTCTATTCGTAATCTATCTATCTATCTATCTACTATCCCCTATTTAATCTATCTATCTATCTATTATTCTTATTTCTATCCATCTATCTATTTACTATGTGTAACTTTTAACAATCTGTTAATATCTATCTATGCTATCTATCTATCTTATCTATCTCTATTCTATCTAATCTATCTATCTATTTATCTTTATCTATCTATCTATAAAGCACATTACTTTCAAAATATTTACATTTTCTTCACAGCAGGTTGCACAATGTATCAACAGTACTTATCACACTTCACCCAAACTTTTACAAGGGAGTTCGATCTTGTTACAAAATTTTTAAGAAGTTTCCCCTCCTTAAAGAACCTATGCCCGGTGAGTTTGAACTCATTATATATTATGATATCTATATTACCTCCTATATTCACTAAAACCTTATAATACTAGTATATCTTACTAATAAGATATAGCGTTAAAAATCTTATACTATATAATTAGTAATATTATTAATAATATATAATATATACTATTAAAACTTATAAACCAAATAAAAATATATATTATATTCTCTAGAGTATCATAATATATATATAATATATATTTTCACTAATTACACTACTATATATACTATATAATATTAATACTATCTCACCTTTATAATAACTATATAGTATAGTATATATAAATATAAGTATATAATATATATATATATTTAATATACTATATATATATACATTAAATATAATATATATATCTACAATATACTATATATACTACTTTATAATATAAACTTACATTATCATAAATTATCTATAATTATATAATCTACCCTCCTATATGTACCTACTTATATATAAACATGCGAAATAGTGTGTCCCATAAATGTTCATTTCTTCCTAATAGCTGTTCAGTATCGAAAGTGACTATTATGGGTTGTAAGATTACATTATAAGATTGTTTTCTACAATTTTGACCGTCTTGACAAGCATCGAAAGTCCTTGCTTCTGTTCTCATACGCTCAAAGATAAACATTCACCTTCATGTAATACACTAGGACAACGCTCTTTTATTCCAATCGGAATGACAACTGTGATGTTGCATTATGTATAAAAATTTGAATAAGGGAACAAAAATTTCGTCCACCGACGTAAGCCTCATGTAGATTGTTTTTCATAACTGTACATGATAATTTGGTTTTCGTCTCCTATAAATATATATAAGAAATTTGTAATACGTGTATTGGATGAAATTAGATATGTTTGTTAGAAATTGCAAAGGACCTCATAAAAAGATAATTTTATTTAATTTAAAGGAGCTGAGTATAATGTTTATAGATTTTATTTTTGCTGGTGGTATTCAATGAAGAAGTTGAGAATTTGTAATAACATATCCAGCTGCGATATGGTCCCACCTCTTGTTTAAAGGTAGATAGATTTCAAAGGCAGTCAAAAGTGGGCTTTTGTGTCTTTATATACTATAATTGGGGAAATGATACGTGCGCTAATCCACAATTATTGGTGGTGAAAGGATAATATATATATAAATATGAGTAATTGAAATGAAATAGCACCGTATTCGTATGAACGTAAATTTTTCAAAATTTCGCCATATAACACGAGCAAGTATATTCATAATCATAAGACCGATTTACTATAATAGATAAATTGGTATGT
Source organism: Trachelipus rathkii (assembly GCA_015478945.1). NCBI lineage: Eukaryota > Metazoa > Arthropoda > Malacostraca > Isopoda > Trachelipodidae > Trachelipus > Trachelipus rathkii. The sequence continues at coordinate 5,395 of JABUQX010079279.1, read as the reverse complement.
ATATCATTATAATGACGCTATTAGAGATTATATAGTACGGTCACTTATCGAAATATTTAGTCTTGAAAAAGTTATAAGCGCATTCTTGAATATTTTATTAGTAATATATTACATAACTTTTATATATAGTAATTATATATAAATGTGTACAAAAGATAATAAATATAAACAAAGTTTTTCGATTTACAACATGTGTATAATAGGATTATTAGGGATTATACCTAATAACTATGTATAATAATCTTCACTGTATGATGATGCAAATTTGGTGCGGTATATAGTATATCACTACTAGACTTTACGTGATAGGATTATAATATATATCAGTGGTCAAAATAATTTATCGAGTTAATACTAAAGCTATTTGACTATATGATATATGTACGAATTATATAATCTTTGATACAGCTAAGAATATATATGACGCAAATTATGTAACCTGTGCATTGGCGCTCTATACTCTCTACTATAAGGTCTTAGCCAACGACGAGTAGCGCACGAGAGATTTATCTCTCGCCCATTTTCCAACTCTGCCATCACACCTACATACCGATAGTACTAGCAGGCGGACTATTGTTGCTGATCGCCATCCGTGTCTTCCAATCCAAATTAATGTGGGTAAAAATATATACTTCAAACATCATAAGGTCCTCTTTTTCTTCCTCTCTCTGACTTCACTTTGTAACGGCATGGCTTTTTATTCTTTCTGTTTTCCTTCTGTTTTTTATTGTTTATCATGCCTGAACTCTTAATTCGTTCGGATTTCTATGAGTGCCATGAACTCAGAATGACTCTCAACTTCCCCTCTTGTCTTCGGAATTAACGACTTTTCTTCATTCAAGCACACCACTAACTGCTATCTGTCGAACAATTCCCAGCCTTCCATTCGTTTTTCGCTTCATATTTCTTAAATACTCTACATTTCAAGCCCACCTCATACTGACGAATTGAGCACTAAGATCAGTATCCCAGCATTACAATAACTGTGTTTGTTCTTATTCACTATATTGTAAAATTAAATCAAAAGTTGTGATCTTTTACGTTTTCATTGTGAGATAAACTTTATGTAACAAAAAAGCAATAGACTCGTATCAACGCTTCGACAAGAAAAAACATTTCTTGCATACATGGGCCATTTTCTTTTGTCAGATTCGGTTTGTGATATGGCTAGGCTTTTGATAATGCTAGGGGGTACAGGGGGGGGGATGGAATTTGAGATATTTCTTGTATATTATGTATTATTAAGCACAATAAAGAAATAGCCTGACCCAAATATGACATTGTCAAAGAATAGACTGACCGCAAATTTAACATGATTAATAAACCTTTAAAAAGAAACAACCTTTTATAATTTGTTTACAACCATTCATAGTGTAGTTCAATCTCACATGTTCCAAGAGAGTCACGAAAAAACCAGACTTTTTAAACTACTGCTAGAGATTGGAAATAAAAATTAATCAATTCATTTTAGCATAATTAAATGAAGTTTTTGTTTTCATAATATATTACTGACTTACTATTAAGATTGTTAAAAGACGATTTATACTTCAAATCATTGCACATTATTTCCCAGCAGTTGCACAAGCTATCAAAGTATTATCACCATTCCACCAGATACTTGTAGCAATGGGAGAGATCACGGACTTTTTTGCACAATATATAAACAACTCTTAAATGATAACGAAATAACACAACACTATTTTCAAATAGCAAAATTTTCCACTCCTTATAGTCCAAGCAATATGCCAACGTGACAATGATATTACTAACTTCTATCAAGAACCTACTAATTACATTAATAAGAGCTCTATAGCAATATTAGTATGAAATTACTACTGTGAATTTAAATAATTAAACATTTATTTATAGATATATATTATATATTATTCATACTAGCATAAATATACATTAAGAATAAATTATTCATAATTACTATATATTATATAAATATATATATAATAGATATATAGAATAGTATAGGTTAATCATAAGAATTCAACGACATATAACATAATTCAGTTAATTATCCTGACAATGTGAGTTTATTTTATCTTCCTAGAAATACCTCGAAAGTCGGCTTTTTTGTTTTAAATATATATATAAGAGATTGTTTTTCTAAGATTATGTGCGTTTAGAAAGCTGAAAGTTTGGTTATAGCAAAAGTAATTTCAAATTATTTAATAACGGAAAGCTTTGTAAGTTCACGAATGTATTTATGTTGTATTGCATTATGAAAAATGCATGGCGAGAGTTGAGAAATTAGAAAACTGTAGTGTTGTAGACTTTAACACTAGAGTGTAGATTTTTAAGAGTGAGCATAGAGGTAAAGTCAGGGGGTCAGAAAATTGGAGAAGAGAAGGATTTTTGTACTTGTATCTGTGAAAGGATAAATTAAATGTTGTTTGAAATTGCAAAGGAACATCATAAGTATACCGTATTATATTAATTTAAAGCAGAGGAAGTTTAAGTATATTTGTATTTCATGAGAGATAGTTGCATTGTATTAGGATTAACAACCAATTCTATATAAATACCAGAATTAAATGTGATCGCCCGTCACTTGTAAAGTTTAGATTTCGAAAGCAGTCAAAAGCTGACTTTTTGTCTTTATTACTAATATGGATAAGATGTGCTAATCCTGTTTGGTCGAGAGGAATTGGTATTGTGATTATTGTGTGGAGATGAAGCTGGATCAAATAGGATACGTTAATTATCAAGATTATTACCAGAAAAATACTAAAAGTATTAGTATATAATAAATAAATTTTATATAGCTAATTATTAAAAATAGTATATATATAATATATTAATATTATATAATTTATATATATTATTAATATAGTAGGTATTATATAATATTATATATATTATAGTATATGATATAATATATATGTAGACTTATTGATATATTTATATACATATATAATATATATATAATATTAGTTATTAATAAAATGTGCTATATATCCTTATTACTGCGCTATTTATTATTATTATTTAGTAAAAGAAAAAGTCTATATAGTACTGTATCTATGATTATTAAATTAGATAGTTATACTATAGTTTACTAGTAATGATCACATATTCAGAGTGGCGACATATGACGCTCTATCTCTCTAAATCGTAGGTTGGAAATTCGAACAACAACTATGCGCCGTAGAAGAAGATTGTATCGCTCGCCCATTCCGCCAAATCTGCATTCACAAATCGTATGCAAGACTTAGAATGGCGTTTATGTTGTCGCGATGAATTAATGTGGAGTACAGATCAAACCTCAAAGGCTACTCTCATTGGTAGGTATCTCTTTCTTCCAGGGCATATCTGATTATATGTGAAATTCCTGCTCTACTGGTGTGTTCCTTTGTTTTTTATAGATGTGGCCCTGCTGTCGCATAATTCTCTTGTGAGTACTGTGAACTCAAGACTCTCTCTTTGAGGTAAAACTTTTTCAGACTCTATTTGCTGTTCTGTGGGAATTCCTGCCTTCTTCTGTTTTCCTTTTTTGTCTTAACTCTCTCTACGCCCACTTCAAGGAAATGCGTTAGGTAAGGGAAGTGAGGTTTTTTTTTTAATTGTAGGTATTTCTTTACTCTCCCTGTTTTTCTAATGTCGCGTTTGTAAACCCACAATTACTTTGCTTGGAACTTTCTTGCATACACTGGGCCATTTTCTTTTTTCAGATTTCGTTTGTTATCGGCTAGGCTTTGTAATGGTAGCTGGATTTATATTCTGGGACACGGCTTTAAGCAAAAACAATGCAAAAGGAATAAAGTTTTATATTAGTTCTTGAATATTTAAGGCAATTGTCTTTTAGAAGGATGGTGTAATTGACACCACCTTTTTTGTTCCGATCATAAAATAATTAGCTTCAATCTCCATTTCAAGAGCGAAAACATTTAAATTTATGCTAGGATGGGATGGAAAAAGTTAAAATGTTACTAATTCATTTAACAAAGACCACAGTTACTATTGGGTAATAAAATGGCTACATTACCTATTTAAGGGTTAAAAGCACATACTCAAAATCATGCCACTTAATTTTGTCCAGCAGAGCACAAGCATATCAAAAGTTCTTATCAACAGCTATGTACCACTTTTATCTTTATCTACAATGAGTCCGGATATTTTTTTAACACCTTTTCTAATGAATTTTCCCTCCTTAAAAAGGGCTATGCCGTGAGATTTGACTGCTTAAATATACTAGAAAGGCTGGATATTTATCTGTATAGAAGGAAGTAAATAATTAATATAGTACTCAAAAAGTATATAGTATTATATTAAAATATAGATTATATATATAAATGTAATGAATATATATATAGTATATATAAATATAGTATGAGTAATACTTTATACTAATCTATAGTAATATTATTAACAATAAAAATTTAGATCCCATAAATGGTTTATTTTTCGTCCTAATAATGTGTGAATCCTCGAAAGGCTTTGTTGTTTTATAAAATATTAGTAAAATTAGAGTGTGTTTTTCGAATTATATGTCCGTTTGAAAGCTGAAAGTTTGGTTATAGCAAAAGTAATTTCAAATTATTAATAACAGAAAGCTTTTAATTCAACAGATGATCAATTGTGATGCTTGCATTATTAAAAGAAAATTTGAAATTAAGAAAAAAATACTTCTACAGAAACACTATGTAAACTTTTTTTTAAATTTCCTGATAGTTCACTTTTTCAAACTGTAAATTATATAAGAAGGATTTTGAAACTTGTCTTTTGTAGATAGTATCATTATGTGGTATTGTACTTGCTGGCTGATTCTATCATTTATGGCTATATAATTTAAATTTAAAATTAACAGAGGAATGTTTAAGTTATTTTATTTCAATGAAGAGGTTGCATTATATATTAACAACTTTATATAAAAACATTTTTATTCAAATTGTTGCCACTCACTTAAAGTTAGATTTGCAAAAGCAGTCCAAAGTTGGTTTTTGTCTTTATTTACATTATATGGAACAAGATTGCCAACAAATACCGATATTATGGTGAAGGAATGATTATTATTTGTTAGGAAATTTGAATGGGGAAAGTAGATCATAGATACGTAATTTTTCGAAAAATGTACTTACAGAGAGTGATTATGTAGATGAGTTGGAACACTATTATTATATGCTTAAATAATTAATAATTTGCTCAAAAATGAATTTTTATTAGAGTAGAGAGAGAATGATATAATTATAATTGAAGAATACATACACAAATTTTTTAAGAAAGATATAAATATAGTAGTTGAATTACGTAATATAATATATGATATATATAGATAATTACCGTTAGTGTATTTATATAGTAGTATATTCTAATTGTATATAGGTATTATATAACCGTAGATATGCTATTTCTTATACATTTATATATATAATAAGTCAATATATAT
>JABUQX010079278.1:22500-23967 GCA_015478945.1 Trachelipus rathkii | reverse complement strand
GTTATCTATGATTAATGAATGCAATTTTAACCTTGCATCAATTTGTAATTGCGTTAATTACCCCTATTATGTTTTCCTCATGCTGGATTTCCGATCCTGGTCCGTCTAGCAGATGAGCGTGCATGTGTTTGACCACTACGCTTACGACGAACAAAGAGAAACGAGATTACTTCTACTGTCCAAGAAGGGCATTACTACGGTTCCTCCCGCTTCGCACTCCGAAGTAGGACTGACCGGTGCCGAAACCGGTCACTCAACTGCTGGTACAATATCTCGCCGCGCACTTGCATTGACTAAAAATCACCATAAACCGGGGGTTTTATGTTATAATGATAATGCCGGGAGGATACGTCAGTAATGCTCTTCTTGGCGTAGAAAGAATTCTCCTTGATGGTTTCTCTTTTGTCTCGTCGTTGCGTAGTGGTCAAAAACACTAGTAACCACGCTCATCTGCAAGGGTTCAGGATCGTATCCTAGCATTTGGTGAAAATATCAGGGGGTATTTACAGATACAAATTTGATTGCAGGGCAAGACGTGTACTCAAAAATCTATTGCATTTTCATTATTATTATATCGTACTTATTATATATACTCCTTATATTATATCTATTATAATATAGCTATACTTATATATTATTATTCCTATTATTATAAATTTAACTATACCCTATATATATATATATAGGTAGTGACATATCAAGCGCACAAGTATTATATATATATGGTCAGTGAAATTTATTTCAGAATTATGAGAGGTATGAATGACATATTAGTTAATATTATTAGTTAGTTATTAGCATGTGATTATTGTGACATATATGAGGCACATGTATGAGTGGCACATGTTACTGAATTTTATGTGAGAATCGCGAGATGTTATGCTCATTACAGTTAAAATTTGATTTTGTATATTTTCCCTTTAAGGGAAGTATGTTATGTTCAATGTTTATAATATGTTTGTATCAGATAAAAGATTTAAGTCGCTGGTTCAATTAATTCCTTTAGTTCTGTGATCAAGAGTTTAAAGGCACTAAGGTACTAACGCACTAACGCACTAACGCATGGAAATCTGAGAGAAAAATTTTTAGATAGGAAATTATAAAAATAATGGCTTTCACATTGAAAATCATGGTAATCAAGATTTACTTGTCATGAAATTCTCATGAAATTCGACTCGTTTCCTTTATGTCAAAGAGGAAATGGGATATTTCTCATGGTGAAAAATATAAATCGGAAAATAAAGTCTAGAAATCAGTAGATGGAAAATGGAAAGATCAACCGTAGGAGAAACTACAATGAACAACAAAAATTTGACAGGATTTAAGCATACTAACAATGGATAAGTGAAGCCATCATTTTTATCTTTGAGGTGATGAGATACAATCCTTTGAAAGGAATAAATATTATATAATAATATAATATAATAATAATAATAATAATAATAATAATAATAATAATAATAATAA
>JABUQX010079278.1:0-17500 GCA_015478945.1 Trachelipus rathkii | reverse complement strand
TATATATATAATATTATATATATTATATATTATATATAATATATATATATATATATATATATATAATTATATAGTATTAATATATATATATAATATATATATATAAAATATATATAATATATATATATATATATATATATATATATATATATATATATATATATAATATATATATATAGTATTATATTATATATATATGTTGCATATTTTTTGAAATTTCTGCAGTTTTTCTATAGTCCCTTATTTTGTAGTGGTGTTGATAACGATGGTGTTCCAGGTCAGTTTCGGACCTTACTAAAAGCCTAGAGAGTTTTTAACAACTTTGAAAGGCCTGTAACTTTTTTCCTAAAGACTTCACTCATTTATTTTATTTCTTTTTTATATACTTCATTACTATTTTTTGTTAAAAATCTATTATGAGTTTTTATAAAATCAGAGTTGAAGATCTTCTGTCTTTACTATTACCAAACTAACTAAGATTAAGGGAGCATTTAGAAAAGTAGGCCTAATTCAAATATAACCAGTAATTATTTATAATAGGAGCCTCTAAATAGATTTATTATAAAAATCACAATATAGAGTCTAAAAAAAATAATGAAGAATAAAAAAAAAATTAATGATCAGTGTATTTCTGAAAAAAAGTTAAGACTCAAAGCTGTGAATAATTGCATAGGTTAATTTCATCACACTTTACGAAGCAAGACCGTAAAAGAAAATTAACCACTAAAAATTATTTAAAACCATTAAAAATTATGCCATTAAAATATAATCTATAGGCTATATTACAGATTAAGTTTTTGGATATATATTATGGATTAAATTTGTTGCATTTATAATTTTTTTACTAGTTCTTTTACTAATCTGTTTTTAGTCTTGTAACAAATCTTGCCTGGCGCTTTCTAAATTTACCAAAATTGTAAAGCGTGATAAAACGAAATTACATCCAGTTCGAATAAAAAAAACCTTATAGGACTATTCTAAACTTTGAAAGTCTAACTTTTTTTCCTAAAGACGCTGATCAATAATTTTTTTATTATTATTCCTCACAACTACTTTTCAGACTATGCTATGATTTTTATAAAAATCTATTTAGAGGCCCTTATTTTAAATAATTACCATAACATTATAAATATATATATACCTATATGAAGTAGCAAACAGTTTTTTATGTATAACTAGGCCTACATACTTGGACTTTACAACAAAGTGACAATATCATTCAACCAAAACAGCAACTAAATGTTCTTATTAGCATATACAATAGGTCTGTAAAACAATATAATCAAAATAAATTTATACCTATTAACAAATGTGAGCTACCTGAGGGTCCATTTAGAAGAGTACCGTAAACCCATCATTATTCGTCTACAATATAGGTAAGTAAATAGTGTGACAAAAAGTTTATAACTACCTAGTGCCAGCTAATAATTTACAACAAAGTGACATTATCAATGAACCAACACCATATGGCATCAACTTTATGTTCTCTTTTTCTTCCTTTACCCTCTCTTCTTTCGGCACATAGATGCAGAGGTGGACGATCTGTAAACCACTTTGCGGTGGTTTGTTTTGTTTCTTTGTTTTATTTTTTCATCCCTTAAATACCAAGGAACAAGGTTTGAAAATTCATGACCAACCGTTCAATATCTATTTCGGGAAATTTCGTAGAAGCTTGAATACTAGATTTTATTGCCTTCAAGGTTTAAAGATCATCCTTTCAATATTAGTTTTTTAGTATTTTTCCTTGGACTTTTTAGTATATATATATATATATATATATAAATATATATATATATATAGTATTATATCATAAAAGTATCATATATCGGTATATCGATATTTTAAAAAATTTCCTTATCGCCTTCGATATTATCGCAAGAAAAATATCGATATTCGATATGTAACCCTTTTTTCATTATCCTATATATATTATAATATATTATATTTATATATATATATAGTATATATATATATATATATATATAGTTATATATTATATATGTATATATATATATCCATCCAGATTAGGCGACGCACATATATTGTAATCTCAATTTTTGAGAAATATTGAAGTGGATACACTGCAAACATATTATAGAAAAGTATAAATTTGTGAAAAAAATTAGCAGATAATGCATTCTATTGGGATTTAAAAAAAATAATAATTAACCAAGTTGGTCGAAAGGCCTTTTCCGGGAGTAGTTGTAAAGAATTATTTTGCAATCCTTAAACAATGAGGCAGTTGTTAGGTATTTTTTACAGTATTTTCCGGTTTAATACTAAATTTATATTTATATTTTAATAGAAAACTTTGGTTCTTTATTTATTTGCTATTACATCTAACATGTATATATATATATTAATATATTATAGTATATATATATATATATATATATATATATATATTATATATTAAATGTATAAATTTGTGCTAGATAAAAATTTATCCGATCTCCCGTTCCGTGTGGCCGATAAGTAAATCTCTCTCATATATTAATATATATATATAATAATATATACTATATATATTATATATATATATATATATATATATCTAATTAGTATTATATATATATATATATATATATATTATATATGGAGCTCACTCAAGAGAGAGAAAGGCCGTTTCATTATAATATGAAGCAAGACGTCATGTAACAGAGAAAAGTGTAGAAATGGAAAAAGGATCTTCACTCTTCAGTCTTCCAACTTTCAAGTTTTCCAACTCCAAGAGGTTGGAAGAGCTGAGGAGCTTGTGCTAGAAAGAGTTGATGTTGGATCTTGAGGAACTGGGGGTGTTTTTGACTTTTTCTGGACGAGGTGAATAAATTAAATAAGAAATCGCGTTTCACTTGAAAATTAAACAATAATCATAAAAAATCACTTATTTTTTGCTAAAAGGAAAAAAACTATAAAGTATAAGAAGCAGGAAAGTTTCATTTCAGTTATGTAAAGTACAAAATAAATATTGATTCTAAAAACGAAATTAATTTAAATTGGGATGGTAGACAACTGTTACTTGGACGACTCTGGAAGTCTGCATCTTAAGAAATCTGTTGAATTAAGTAATAAAATGAAATACATATTTAAGGAAGTTCGAACTCGGATGACAGACGCACTGTATTGTAAGAAAAAGCTGTATGCTGTACCCCCAAATACTAACTATTTAGTAATTAGCTATTTATAAATGGTTATATTTTAGTTAATTACAGTATTTTTAAGCGAAAACAATCGTAATCGGCCAGTAAGTATGATTAGACTAGTCGGACTCGGTATGTAACTTAAACCAAACTCACAGGAGTCCTGTTGCGGTATTAGATTTTTCTACAATGATTATCTCGTCCACACTGACACTGAACACACACTCCACAGAGCTACATGTTAAGTCAGGATCAGGCTAGTCTCGAGCGTGGACTGCAAAGTCTTTTAATAGTCTCAGAAATAAATAAATAACATTATTAATATTTATGAAAAAAAGGAAAATTAAACTATGATAGCTATTTTTAAATTGTCCTTGTCCTTTTATTCAATGTAACTCAAGTTAGTTACCCTTTAATTATATATATACTATATATACTAATATATAGTATATTATATATATTATATATATATATATATATATATATATATATTATAATATATATATATACTAAAATTATACATAGCCCAATACTTATCATCTAATGCCCCTAAAAAGACTAACTGATTGGTATGCTCGGAAGTCAATCTACTTTCTTTCATTTGAGCAAAACATTGGTTTACCATGATTGATACTGTTTCGTTCTGACGCAGACTGACGCTCATTTTACAGTAGATATTTCTATTTGCTAACATACAACATTCCCAGCAGGGAAAGCATTTTTACTATCATTCCAAAATCCTTATGGGTCGCATTATCCCTTGACTTCACTGAACTAACGAATAGTGATTAGCTGAATATTCAGGAGACAATATTGCTCTATAGGGATTAACAACTGGCCATGCTGACAGAGATACCACCCACACTACCATAATACGATAGTTTTGGTTCCCGAAAAGCACGAAAAACTCTTCAAACCCTATTTTCGGTTTATTTATACACGAACATTGGGGGACGAACGAAGAACGAAACATGGGGGGAAAAGAGAGTTTTTCCATCACTTCAGGGTGGTTGGGAGAGAGGGGATAAGATTTTTATTTTTTTCTGGCCTTTAAAAATTTTTTTTTTGGACCAAGATATCGGCTTTCGATATTAAAAAAAATAAAATATTAACAAAATAATATATATATCGCCTAAGAAAATATCGGCCAAAAATAGCTCGGATATATCGAGCCAAAAAATATCGAAAAATATCGATTATATCGATATTTTTTGGCCATCCCTAATAATATTATATTAATATATTATATTATATAAATATATATATATATATATATATATATATACGTGAGTTATATATATATATATATATATTTAGATATATATATATATATTATATAAAGGAATAAGGGGAATTTGCATAAAATAAATGAATCAGGATGGTGCTTTCGTAAATGATGAGATGAATGTACTAGAGTGTGGTGAGACATTCCGAATCTGCATAACTATTGGCGTAATTGAAGAGGTGGTTTTCATAGAGTTTGAATAGTGAAGTGACTGTGGGTTTGATGGTGCAAGGAATAGGTATTTTTGGGCATGAGGTCATTAGTAAGGAGGAGGTAATGTTTAGAGCGAAGAAAGTTGAAGAATGATAAATCGCAGGTATAGATGAAATTACTGGTGAAAATGATCAAGAGCGGAAGCAAGATGGTTATTGATTGGATTTGGAATTGTGTAACAAAATATTTATGGAGAGCATAGTTCCGAGGGATTGGCAGGAGAGCAGTAAATAGTACCCTTATATAAAGGGAAATGAGTAAAGGGTAACTGTAGAGAATTATATGGAATTAAGATTTATTAAGTGTTAGTAGGAACGTATTATATTAAGATATTTTGGATCGGACAAAGAATGCGTCGAGTGGAACGTGAAGGGAAACTGATTGCTGAAGAAAAAGGTGGCCTACGACAGTATGGAACGGTAGAGGATGTTTGGATCAAATTTTACATTGAAAAAATAATTGAGAAAATGAGGGAGGAGAAAGAAGACACCTTGGTGGTTTGAATTTGCAAACAGGCGTATGACATAATTAATACGGAAGCTCTATGACAGACCTGTTATTGATATATGTGATATATGGTGTTGGTGGTAAGCTCTGAATGGAATCAAAAGTTATATGACGATCTTAGTAGTAAAGCTGTTGTAAGAATATATGGAGTTGGAAAGTGATTGTGTTAATATTAATAGCGGAAGGAGGCAGGGATATGCTATGTCTTCTTGGTTATTTAATTTATATATGGATGGGGTTAATGAAAGAATTAGAGGTGGGATGCAGGGGAGGTGTTAGAATCAGGGTTGTGGAGTCGTTTCAAAATTTTCCGACTCTACCCTCCTCAAAATTACCGACTCCGACACCGACTCGGAGTAACTGAGTAACGGCACTTCAATACTTTTCCTTTCAAAGAAACGGAATAACGATAACGCAACTACTTTTTCCGAGTAACGGAGTAACGATAACGGAACTACTTTTTTGAATAACGATGCCCACCTCTGCCTAGATGTTAACCTTAATTATTTGTTAACCACTTTGAGGTGGTTTGTTTTGTTTGTTTGTTTTATTTTTGATCATGAGTGGTAGACAAGTCGAAATTGCAGGACCAACCGTTCAATATCTATTTCGGGAGATTTCGTAGAAGCTTGAATACTAGATTTTATTGCCTTCAAGGTTTAAAGATCATCCTTTCAATATTAGTTTTTTAGTATTTTTCCTTGGACTTTTTGGAATTATCACAAATTTTCATTTTTATATTTTTGGCATAATTAGTTTATTCGGTTTAATGTAATTGATTCACAGCATTGTGAAACCATTCAATCTACATTATATTAATTTATTATAATCATTATAATCTAATACTATTGCATTTGCAAATTTTTTTTTAATTGAAACTCTTATTGTGCATTCTGACTTGTAAGAAATAAATGTGCCATTCATAATTTCAACATCACATACATGTTTATTTCAAGAGTTTGTAATTCTTACTAAATTTATATAATGTTAATTAAAGAGTTTTCATTATGTCAAGCTTGTCTAATGAACGCATGATTGGAAAAAAGGAAACGATTGTATCATGGATTGAGTGATGGTTCAGAGAGAATAAAATTTTCTTTATCTTTCCAAATCAAGACCAAAATTACCATACCAAACACACAAATAAAGTCAACAAAAGATTATAATATAGACTATATTTATTCTGGATTAGACTGAAAATAGTTTTCCAGTTCAGGAGTTTTCAAAAATTCCTCTGCTACATTCCATTTTATCATTAGCTCGAAATTACTTTACCTACTGTACAACGATTTTGTGAAACTTTTATAAAATATCCAAAAGGTACTGCTAAACATGAAATATATAAATCCTTATTTATGGAAAAGATTGATCTCCTCCTAAATCAAAATTATAATATAAGCCTTACGAATGGATCCAGGATCAATAATGATGTTAGATATGCATTTCTTTATAATGAATGCATGTTTTAATATTTATTGCCGGAATATAGTTTTGTATTTACAGCTTCTCTAGTATTAGACATTTCATAAACCAGAGACGTTGGTGGTCATTTTTCGGGCAACTATCTGCATCAACAAGATATTCTAACATTTAATGTGCCTGAAGCCCGAATCTTGCTCCACAATTGAATTAAACTATTTATTAGAAGACTGGGTGGTTAATATCCCCGAAGTCTTCATTGATAACCTCGTTTATTTTCTCCTTTGGATACTGGAGGCACTTCCTGGCAACACCGACAACCATGAGAGCCACCATCATTCATTCCAGCTTTGGTTGTAACTTCAAAATTGTTGGAATTGATCTGCAATCTTTCAAATATCTTCACACTAAAAGCATCGATTTGTTTTGTGCAATTGAGCAAGTAAACACTATAAAAAATATTATTCATCATTTAAGAGAAAATGCTGATTGTGAGTTTCACGAAATGTTCGAATCTTGGATGGAACTGGCAGACCATTTAAATATCGCAATAACAGTATCAATAACAGTTGGTATCCAGAGGAATCGACCCAATACATCTTCTACAGACCCGGAGAGGTACCGTCGACTAACAGTTTTTATACCATGTTTAGACAATATGGTTTCTTCCCTAGATGAAAGGTTTTTAACTCACCAGGATACCGTGTCACATTCTCACAGTACCTTATTCTAACCAACTGTGATACTTCATTTGGCAAAGTTCAATCAGCGTTCGAATTCTACAGATACGATTTGATTGATTTTTATGATGAATTTTTCCTGGGAGAGTGGGAATTATGGAAAGAAAAGTAGAAAGGAGCTAAAAAAAAGACCCATAAGTGCCCTCCGCCAAATAAAAATCATTTTTGCTTTGAAAAATTGGTCCAATATATAACTATACTGTTTGAAAACTCTTGCATTGTACTTCCTGTTTCTTAACAGCTTTGTGAACGGATGAGTTTTCAAATATGAAGATGTTAGTTTAACACATATTGATTGATAAACAAACACAGTTAAAATAGTCAGAATAGGATTACGAACCAGATCTTAAGCTCCGACATCAACAATAATGGTGCTTCAGGAACTCCATTTTCATCCTCATTAAAATATGAGTATATTTATCAGGGCTGCGGAGTCGTAAAACAGACGTATACAGCTTGCTTGCTGATACAAACACATTAGATGAAAATCATAACTATTTTGTTGTTAAATATGGTTTTCCTACTATTCCATTTTTACAAAAGCATCGAAATAACCTAACCTACTGTATAATTAATGGTTTTGTAAAGTGAGATTAACTTAAGTTAGAGTTCGTAAACAAACGGATTAAAAACAAAAACCTTAACATATTGTTAAATTTAAATTTATGATTTATTTGATATTCTTATAATAATAATTTTATTTAGGCAGAGCAGATTTTTTCCCCCATCTTTTCTAATTTTCTAAAACACAATTTGCACATTACATACATCTCGCCATAAAAATTCTAAGAGAAACTAAAAGAGCTTTTCTTCAATTTTCCATTAAAAACCTCGATTTTTAATAGCCGGAATAAATGGGGGCGGAAGAATTGTAGCTAAAGGGGGGGGGGGGCGGCAGCAATTTACCAGCCCCATCGAATAATAAGAGAAAACTCCTGTGGTGCGATATGCACTGAACATTGAGATTAGTACTATCAGTGCGTCAACACTGCGTTATAGTCTTACACCATTATCCACAACAGGCAGCAGTGATCAGGCCCTTTACCACCG
The DNA here is from genome assembly GCA_015478945.1 of Trachelipus rathkii. Lineage (NCBI taxonomy): Eukaryota > Metazoa > Arthropoda > Malacostraca > Isopoda > Trachelipodidae > Trachelipus > Trachelipus rathkii. The sequence continues at coordinate 9,146 of JABUQX010079278.1, read as the reverse complement.
GACCGCAGTAGGATTAATCATATTAGTTAGCATTTTTGTCTCATTATTTTTGTTCCAGGGTAATATTTATTATATTTATTATTTTTATTATTAGTGTTATTATTATTATTATTATTATTATATATTTATTAGATTATTATTATTATTATTACTTATTCATTATTATTATTATTATTATTATTATTATGATTATTATCATTATTTAATAACTAGTTATTTTTATTAATTCACAACATTTTTATATCTCTCTTTATTAAATTGATATAATATTTAATATATCTTATTTGCTCCCAATACCTGACCTTGGTAGGGTATCGTTTCGGTACTAAAGATAGGGCCCTCGGTTTAGTCTTGCGAAATGTTCTCTTGTATTACCTCTGTTCTTCGATTGCCTAGAATCACCCCTCGTTTCTCCTTTCCCTTTTCTTTCCCATGACTAATTACCACCACGTACCGCATTTCATTCCCCAGGACCCGGAACTCTGACTCCTTCAGAATGAGGCCAGCTTCACTGCGGACTCCACAGAGCTTTAAAAATACAACAGGCTACTTGCTACCCTGCAAGAGGCTCCACTCTTAAAGGTACGGGATGTCCTCACAATGGCTTCTACTTCGGCTGCCCTATACACATCCCTGAATGAGGTGCTTCTTGCCAGCCTATCTTCATTACCTGAGAATATGCTATAGCAACTGCTGAGGGGAGAGGCTTTACTAGACAGGCTCCATAGTAAGATGTTCTCCACGTACTATGTTTTCCCAGCTCGGGGATTCACCACTTCCTTAGAGAAGTTTTGGCCTCCCGTGACCCAAATTCATCGCTACTGAGTTTGGCAGAGTCTGCTGACCGTATCATGCAGTCTCAGTCTTCCCGCATAGCAGCCATATCACCACGGATGACTACTCCTACTGTGCAAACTTCTTCTGTTTCTCCTCCTTCTTCAAAAGCTCTTTCTCAGTTCCCTTCTTCTGTAGAAGAGAGACTAACACGCTTGGAGAGGCTAGTTAGGACCCTCACAGAGGAGTTCCGACGTTTTGCAGTCCCCAAGAGCTCTCACACCCCACGTCCGCTTTCTACTCCACTGGAGAGGTCTCCCTCCTCCGGGAGAAGCTCTGGTGAGTGTTGTTACCACTGGAACGTCAAGGAATAGGCTCAGAAATGTGTACATCTCTGTAGATTTTCGGAAAACTCCCCAGCCAGTCCTCAAAGGCGGATAAGTACACTGGCTCTCCTTCCCAACACCACCTTTTGTGTGTGTTTAACCCCTCCACCAAGAGCAACTACCTTTTTGAAACCAGTGCTGAGGTCTCCTGCCTCCCAAATAACACTTTAGAAATCTCCTCACCCAAGCAGACTCTCAAACTAAGCGCGCTAACGGCACCAGCATTGCAACTTACGATGAGCGCTCCTGCTCTCTCGACCTCTGATTCAAAAGACCCTTCAGGTGGGTGTTCCTCATTGAAAAAGTGACACAACCCATCTTGGGAGCATATTTTCTAACTCATTTTTCACCTGCTGGTGGACCTGAAAAACCGATGCTTGGTGGTCTGCACTATTTCCCTTGCCTCCAAAGGTTCTCTCATCCCTTCTTCACTAGGGAATATTTCAGCTGTTCATCCATTTATTTATTCTCCTAACTTCTCAATCATGCTGAAGGACTTTCCCTCTCCTATATCCTTGCCTCTCAGTTACCTCAACAAAACATACAGTACTCCATCACATCGAGACAACTGGTCCTCCGACCATCACGGGCACTCGCCGTCTTGCTCCGGAGAAACTCAAAAGAGCGACGGCTCAATTAAAAGATATGCTTAAACTTGGGATTGTTTGATCTTCTAAGTGTAGTTGGGCTACACCTCTGTATTTAGTCCCTAGTCTACCCCGAGGGACTGGAGACCTTGATGAGATTTTAGAGGCTACAACAATATCACAGTCTCAGATCGTTACCCTGTTCCGCACATCCAGTCTTTTTACCTTTCACCTTAGCGGTGCTACCAACTTTTCAAAGATTTATCTGGTACGTACCTACCATGGATCAGACAATGTGTAAATAAAATTGTATATACAGATAAAAAGTTAAAATTAGATTAAAAACAGTTAATATAAAAATGTGCATAGGGTTAAACTGAAAAATAATGGTGTTTTAATGAATAATATTATGTAAAATTAGAATCTGTGACGTAAATAAAAATTGTCTGTAAATAAACTATGACCAGTGTAATATATACCTTATGTTCTCAGCCTAATCTGTTCTCTCAAAACATTGGGACTAATTAAGTGTGCTTCACACAATCGTGAATGAAAACAGCGTAGAAATAATAAAACTGAAAACACGATCGAGAGAAATAAAGACAGAGAGGTCATAGATTTAGTGCGGTGCGAGGGGTTGTGCACTTGTTCAGTTACAGTTCGCTATTTAGACAATCTTTATAATATATTACTAGATGGTGTAAATTAATTATTTATTGTTATTACTGCATTCTTATATAATATCAGACATTGAATTGTTCCCTTTTTGTGGCTAAATATTAAAGAACGAAAATTGAAAACCTTCAAATTAGAATATTATCAATTGAGGGTAAGTAAAAAATTTAAAAAACAAAAAACAAAAAACAAAACACAAAAAAACTACCTTTTAACGTGCTTTATCCCCTTTTCAGAGGGTAACACGGGGCACTACAGGAAATCGAACTTTAAGACCGGCTATCTCAAACCAGTGCCACCAACGTGTTCGCAGTCTAGTTTTAATTCTCGCCCCCAGGAGAATTGAACCAGCGTCCTCTCGTATGAGAGTCGGCGAGTCAACCTCCTGCGCCACGAGGCGTTATATTATATAATTATTAAAATATATTATGAAAAAGGTATTTTGTAAATATTGTATTAAATTTAACCTATGCATTATTATCTATTTTATTATTTTATATATATTTATTATATATTTTTCCTGTTTATTATTATTTAGGTTTATAAATTTTGGACAGATTTTATCTTCCAAATTTTTCCTAACTTTTAATTTACATCTGTTATCTCTTTATTGGAAAGATTTTTTGTTTTTTTTTATTCTCCAATTGTTTCAATTTGGAGGATCCTTCATAAATAAAAAAAAAAAAGAGGGAGGGATTTTTTTTGTTTCTTTCTTTATCAGTTTTAAAGAACCAGTCTCTGCGAAAGTTCAAAAATTTAAAGTATGTCCAAATAATATTGCATTTAATTCGAAGTGATTACTGGTACTTATTCGCTTACTTGTGGATCTATCCCACCCACCCACTAACCTCATGCGCAAAACATAAATAGTCTATAAAGAAAGCGATGTAGACAAATATTAAGAAAAATTATATATTTGAAGTTAATAAATTTGTTCTAACAAATCTTATGACCACTAAATTGACTATACAAATAATCGTATCATTTTAGTTTGAATTTTTAAATTATATTATTAGTATATTGATAATTTTATTAAATATATTATATTTATTATATTATTTACTATAATTATATATATATTATATATATATATATATATACTATATATATATATATATATATATATATATATAGTATATAATCTTATATAAGTCGTTCATTATATAAGTAAAATATATATAATAATATAATATTAATAATATATAATAATAATAGCTATATATTAATAACATAAATTATATTATTATATAATATACACATAATGTACTGGAGAATTTGGAGGATTTCTGTGATTTTCTCATGGTTTTGCATTATAGCACTTAAAAGAAATAATAGAATATTCAGAAGAATATATTTAAAATAAAAAAAACAAAAAAATTTAACTAAACATTAAATATTTTAAGTAAAAATTAACATAAACTTAGTCCTTTACTCCAACTTGGAGGACATTTTATATTCTGCATTGACAATTTAAACGTTAAATAAATCGTTCTAATTTTTAAGGATCAAACATTGTAGAAGAAGGTTTGTGACATCACTTCCATGATCCCAAATCCTAGATCGCAATGTTCTTCTGGGTTTATCGACTTTCAGGAAGTATCTCAGATGTCAGACCTCCAAAGGAGATGAAATGGTGATTGCCTAATTTATTATTATTAATTTAAAATTAATACGTTCCTCTTATTTTTAGCATACTTACCCCTCAGTCTTTGACACTCCTCTTTAATCAGAGTGGTGAGATAGGGAGGTATAACATATCCCTTCGTTTGGGTTTCTGTTTATTATTCCCTCCATCGTTTTGAAATAACCGACGCATCTGATCACTCTCCCAAACACAGCCATAATGTCGAATAATTATCCAACTCTAATACTTTTAAGAAATAAATTGAACTTTCAGTTTACAGGGTCATAGTTAAAAATTAAAACTTTCACATTTGTATTAAAAAATTATATGCAATAAAAAATAATTTCATACCTTATTACATTTGTTAATTATTTGCAAGTAATTTTCAAGCATTTTTTTTTTGTCTTTTCTCCGCATAATCTAGTTTCTAAACAGATCATAACTTCTAATCTATGATTTAACTATGACAAGAAGTAAAGGGATAGTTCTAAAATATTTGTTGGGTTTGTACTACCTACTGCCGCTGTTTCACCTTCAATGCCAGGAAATATAGCCTTATATTTCTTTTCCGGGAAAAGTCCAAGACGATCGATTACACTGGGGTAGAAATTCCATCTTCTGTGTTAGAACCCCTTCCCAAGTTCTTCTGAACATTTGTGATCACTGTACCCTACATTGCTTTATTAATACATGAGCAGAAGTGAGAATTCAGGATATATACCTTCGAACTCCAATGATAAAACCCGTCGATTTTCAACAAAATCGTTGCAGGCTGACAACGGGATTTCAGTGCTACATACTTTGAGATGATTTCGACTCAAATTAGTCATTTCTATCATCCCTCTTCTCATCGCAGAAGCAAAGTGCTTGAAAGAATTCGACCTCTTGTTTTTTAAGTGTGTTGAGAGTTTGAATCTACTAGAGGAAAATTCTTTTCCGGGAGGGGTTAAATAATTCGATATAGTTTTCGATATGTTTCAATCAGCTTCATAAATTAGTTCTTTTGTGATTTTCAAAAAAGTTGGTCAACTTTAATATCTTTACAACGTCTACCTCAAATTGTATTACACATCTGCTACTTCGTTTATAATTTTTATTGAAAACTATAAATTTCCTTAAATTATAATTATTTTTTTTCAAGTTAGATAAGAAAACGATTATTATAGTTTTAATTGATGAGGATAAAATTCTTTCATTTAAATGAATATGAATCTTGAAGCCTCTGGTACGCTCATATACTGCTTTTATAACAAATCAATAATTGGTTTGAATTAAACGGTTAACAATAAATCGCGTTAGAGTATCGACTCTCTCTAGGGTAATCATCAGGCTATATAATGTTGTAAGTAACTTCGATTCGCACCTTAGTGTCTTTCCAAGTAAAGATACATATAAAAATTTCTCATTTTTTTTTCTCTTAAAGCTTTCGGTAATTAAAATTTAACTGAGTATCTTGGAAGTGTGTTTAAAATCATCATTTAAAATATAATGATAGCTCATACTCATGAATTCATCAAAAATTCCAACACACAATCACACCATTATCACTCTCAAAACATACATCTCCTATATAAAAATTTTCATTAACATTATATTGTATTATTATTATCACTATTTTAAAATTTGTCTATGTTACAAAAATAGTGGGATACATGATTCTCTGTTGAACCACACCTGCTATATAACATTAAGAAATACTTTCATATATATTTACTGCTGATTTATATATTTATTAATTAATATTAATATATATAATATATATAATATATATATAATTCATTAAGTATATTATATTAATATATATAAGATATATATATTATATTATATATATATATATAAATATATTAATATAAATATATATATATATATTAATATATTAATATTATTATAATATATATATAATATATATTATATATATATATAGTATATATAATTATATATATATTAATTATAATATATATATGGAGAATCTTAGGAGCATACTAGGTCAGGAGCTAGGTCCAACTAAATCTTTGTGCGAAATAAAAAAAAAAAATGAATCCTTTATATGTTTGCCATAGAGACTAGACTATATATATACGTTTTAAGTGAGTAGTATTTATTAGTTGAAAGAAAAAGACTCCAAAAGATACATCAATCGATATAGATAATAATTATAGTAGTAATACGAATTACTAACGTCTATCATTAACTTAACTCATATTTCTTTAAAAGTGAGTTTTAAATGTGATTCAGTATCTAATTGTTAGACTTTGAATATTCAGAGCTAGCTTTGTCAAAATATCTGTTTAAGTGATCAAAGCAAATTTTAATATATAATATTTAATATATATATATATATATAAATATTAAATATATATATATATATATATATATAATTAATATTAAAGATATAATATATATATTATATATATATTATTAATATATATCATTATATATATATTAATATATATATATAATTATATCACTCAACCTTTGGCCCCCCCTAAATGAAAGAATCCTGGCCATATAGGCCTATATAATATGTATATATATATATATATTATAATATACTATATATATATATATTTATAGTAGTTATTATTATATATATATATATATATATATATATATTAATATTATAATATATATAATATATTATATATATATATATATATAGTATATTAATATATATAATATATATAATATACTATATATTATATAAATAAATCTATATATTATTTAGTTAGTCTATTTTTATATCTAATATATAATATATATATATGTGTACTGCCGGTTATATGAGCGTTGAGTCCTGAATATATAAATTCTTTCTGGAAAAACGCAATCCACTTTGTATTTAGCTCTTAATAGGTTTATTGCCCTTGACCTCCATCTACAATTGAGTGCGTAAGTTCCAGGTCTATTTTAACTTATGAGCTTAGCAGAGAGAGCTGAGTTGTTGAAAAAATTATGGCAGCTCACCTAGAGCATATAGTGACAGTAAATAGTAATCTTATCAACTACTAGCATTATTTTATTCATTATTTAATATGAATATTTTATATATACAAAATGTAATGATATATATATATATATATATATTAATAGATATAAAATAAATAAAAAATATGATAAAAATAATATAATATGAGTATAAGTGTACACGTCTTTATGAGAAATAAAGTTACAGTACTCACTTTATCAATAGATTATTAACAAGTCCTAATAACCCCTCCTGCTACTCCCGAGGCGTACTGTGGGATGGTATGCAGGGACGAAGCCATAGCACCCTGGACACACAGACAGCGTAGTTAACTATAAAGAAAATAATTTACTAACATCAACACATAGCTAGAAAAATGACTATCGTGTTCCATTACTCAGCAAATTAACTCGATAGCGGAGACCATCAGGCCAAAATCACCCTGAGAGGAAATATCACACTAGAGTGTTATTATCCTACATCCAGTTGATTACGGCGGCATCAATTTACCTAATCAGTATAGGCTCATAACCTACACTGCATTTACAATAAACCACTGTATCATTTCACTCCCTATTTTCTAACCATTCATTCTCGTGTGCCAAGTCACAGTTCATTCCTTCAGACAACTCACTTTACAACTGATTCAATCTACTTTTTTCATTTGTTCTCCAAGTAGGTTGATTCCTAACACACTCACTACTATATAATGGTTTAACCAATCAAACTACCACTCATTTTTTTTTATTTAACAAAGTATGACTAAAACTAATATATATATATAAATTTCCTTAAATATATATTCTTACTATTATATCATCCTTCGCTACACCAAAAACTCCCTTAAATACGTCATTCAATTTTATACAATTCTATTCATCACTACTACTAATAACTCAACGCCTATTAATGAGTAACTCCATCTGAATACTAGATTGCACCTTATATTTACACCTCTTATCGGACACCATAGTTTCACTACTATACATTAACACCAGTAAAAACATACCCTAATGCAAAACACTAGCATATTCAAAACTTAAGTCTCCATGCATTCAGCAAAGATTAAATTGAACCATCCACCTTCCTATAATTTGCAACTTTTCAACTACACTCCACATTTACTTTCAAACCCATCCTTTTATTTTTCACCATCTATACTCTCACCAATCTTACTTTCAAACCTTTCATCCTTTGTTTCGTCATTACTATCATCTGTGTACAATAAATAATCAAGGTACCCTTCACTCTATCATTTTCCATCAGTCTAACATCCCCCCCAACCATCCCTACCTTAAATTCATTTCATCACCCCATCTATATGCGAATTAAAAGGTCATGGAGAAATAACACCTCTCTCCTTCACTCCGCCTATTAATATTAAACCATTCAATTTAAATGAATGAGTCAAAGGAGATTTTACTCTCAACCAGCGGGATTCGAACATTGGACTCCGCGTCGTAGAGTTAACAATAACCGGATGCTCTAACCACTAGGCCATCCACGTCCATTTATTGTTACAAACGCTTCACTATCAACATACACAAGCTTACTTCAATTCAGAAGCTTAACACCTGCCCCAGAGCTTCCCTATTAATCCTGTCATACGCCTGTTGCAAGTCCATAAAACCTACTTACAGCTTGTTCTTCTTCTCTCATTTTCTCACTCATTTACTTCAATGTAAAAATTTTATCTACATTTCCTCTACCACTTCAAAATGCACCTTGTTCTTCAGCAATCAGCCCCTGTTACTCGACGCACTTTTTCAACCAAAATACCAGCATATATCTTCCCTACAACACTCGATAAACTATTTCCCTATAGTTATCTTTATCACCCTTACCCTTATATAAGGGTACTATCATTGCTCTCCTCCAATCCTTCTGAACTACACCCTCCTCAAACGCTTTGCTACACAACTTCCATATCCAGTCAATCACGATATATCCTCTATTTCACGCTATTCCATCTAAACCTACTGATTTACCATTCTTCAACTTTCTCACTCTAATCTATTTCTTCTTCTTATACTATCAAACCCCCTATACATTCACTATCACCTCTCCGATACTGTCAATGTTATGTAAATTTTCGAAATCCTCCCTCCAAACATTTATCTTATCAGTCACAAAAG